>JAABOM020070007.1:0-37445 GCA_011800125.2 Solanum clarkiae | reverse complement strand
AATCTTTGAGAAGTTCTAGCCACCTTCTTTGTCTCAAGTTGAGATCTTTTTGTGTGAAGACATATTGAAGGCTCTTACGATCGGTGAAGACATCAACATGCATTACATACAAATAATGACGCCAAATCTTTGATGCAAACACCACGGCAGCTAATTCAAGATCATGAGTAGCGTAGTTCTTTTTATGCACTTTGAGTTTCCTAGAAGCACAGGCTATGACCTTACTATTTTGCATTAGCACACAACCCAAACAAACTCTAGATGCATCACAATACATAACAAAACCCTCAAGCCCATCCGGTAGTGACAATATAGGAGGGAATACAAGTCCATCTTTCAATGTTTGGAAGCTTTTCTCACATTCATTGGTCCATTCAAACTTAACCCTCTTTTGAGTAAATTTTGTCATAGGGGAAGCAATGGAGGATAACCCATTCACAAACCTTCTATAGTAACCCACAAGGCCCAAGAAACTCCTAATATTCAATGGGGTCAATCGTTTAGGCCAATTCCTAATCACATCGGTCTTCTTAGGATCCACCTTAATGCCATCCCCCGATACCACATGACCAAAGAATGCAACCTCCTTCAACCAAAACTCATACTTGTCATACTTAGCATACAATCTCTCCTTCCTCAATCTTTGCAATACTACCCTTAAATGCCCCATATGCTCCTCCATACTATATGAATAGATTAAAATATCATCAATGAAAACCACAACAAAGGAATCAATGTAGGGTTTGAAGATCCTATTCATTAGGTCCATGAAGATGGATGGTGCATTAGACAACCCAAAGGACATCACCACAAATTCATAGTGGCCATATCTAGTCCGGAAGGCCATCTTGGGAGTATCACACTCCCTCACTCTCACTTGATGTTACTCAGACCGAAGGTCAATGTTAGAGAAAAAGCTAGCCCATTGCAATTGGTCTAACAAGTCATCAATTTTCGAAAGAGGATACCTATTCTTTATAGTGACCTTATTGAGTTGCCGGTAGTCAATGCACATTATAAGTGACCCATATTTCTTCTTTACAAACAACACTGGTGCGCCCTAAGGTTATTGACTAGGTCTAGTAAATCCCTTTTCCAACAAATCTTTCAATTGCTCCTTTAACTCTTTCAACTCCGCTGGGGCTATACGGTAAGGGGAATGGAGATAGGTTGAGTGTCGGGAAGGAGATCTATGCCAAAATCTATCCCTCTCTCGGGAGAAACACTGGAAAGGTTATTTGGGAAGACATTAAGAAACTCGTTTACAACGGGGACCGACTCAATGGAAGGGGCTTTGGACTCTATATCTTTGACCCCCACAAGATGATACAAACACCCCCTAGAAATCAACTTATGGGCTTTAATGCATGAAATGAATTTACCCTTGACCACTACATCTTTATTTTCCCACTCAAGGACGGGTTCATTAGGAAATTGAAACTTGACCCTACCGGTTCTACAATCAATAGACGCATAATAGGTATGCAACCAATCCATCTAAAGTATGACATCAAAATCTACCATGTCTAATTTAACAAGGTCACAAGACAACAACTTATACAACTCCTATAAACTTTCCTAGCAACAATAAAGGCACTAATAGAAATAGACACTTCATATGACTCATGCAACAACTCGGGGACAACATAAAACTTTTTATCAACAAGAGGGGTAACAAAGGAAAGAGTGGAACCCGGATCAATCAAAGGATATACATTAAGATCAAAGATTTTCAGCATAGCAGTAACAACTCAGGGACCTCACCAACCCCTTGCCTCTAATGTAGAGAATAAAATCGATTGTGCCTTAGGGAACCACCTTGAGGACCACCTCTACCCAAAGGGATCGTATTTGCACCCCAGCCCTTACCACTGATTCTTGGACAATCCACCTTCTTGTGACCAAGCTTCCCACATTCGAAGCATGCATTAGAACCCTTTAAACGTGGGCCCTCATGCTTCTTCCCATATCTAGGACATACATCATTAGGAGACACTACACCCACACCTTGAGGTCTAAGGAAGTCATTGACAATTCCCCTATTAGTAGCAGAGGAGGCCCTTGGCTTTGATCAAATCTAGCACCCTTTTAGGACCTACCCTCAAACTGGGCCCTCTTGGCCTCACGACCTCTCTTCTTCCTCAACTTTTCATCCTCCATTTGCTCGGCATAGGTCATCAACTAAAACAAGTCCATGTCATTAATTAGCAAAGCAGACCCACTCTCTTCACTTACCAAATCGGAGACCCCCATAACAAACTTATTCATCCTAGATCTAGGATCGGCCACCAAGTGAGGAGTATACTTTGAAAGTTGATTGAGCTTGAGGGAATACTGCCTCACACTCATAGCACCTTGCTTCAAATTCATAAACTCAACCAACTTAGCTTTCCTAAGCTCAAGAGGGAAGAACCGATTAAGGAAGGCCAATTTGAATTCCTCCCAAAGCACTAAATAGCGATTACCCTTCTCACCCTTCTATTGGTCATACAAAATTTGGGCTACCCCCTTGAGTTGGTACGCTGCCAACTGCACCTTTTCATTCGGCCCAACACCAATGATATTCAAGATTTTGTAGACCTTATCAATGAACTCTTATGGATCTTTATCCACCTTTGAACCATGGAAAACGGAGGATTCATCCTCATAAAGTCTCTTAACGTAGCTCCCAGGGTAGTAGCATAAGGGTATTGGGCCCTTGTTGGACTTAGTTGGCCACCACTTGGGCAAGCATAGTAAGAGTATCCCGGAGTTCACCATTGGTAGGTTGCTCCTCGGGAGTTCTGGCCCTTCTTCCTCGACTGGTAGGCATGATCTAACATAGAAAAGAACAATTATTAGGGGAAAAAACTCACTACAATTCTATAGCACCACTTAGAATATGAAGAGGGAAAACATTTCCTAAAACGCCTTATAGTCTCCAATTCATAGTCATGGCGCGCTTCACAACCATGAACAGAACTCTAATCGATGTAGTGTGTTGGATGCCAAGTAACATTAAAAACCTAGTGCTCTGATACCAAGTTTGTCAAGACCCAATCCTAGGGCCTAGACGTGACACGGAGAATGGGGAACTCGAAGGAACCCCAATCAAGCCTCTCAACTTATCATTACATATAATTGGTTGCGGAAACATGTAAAAGACATAAAATGATATTAAGGGGAAAAAGGGCTAAGGGTTAGCTCGCAAATCAAATCATCAAGGGACAAGAACTCAAAGCTCGTACCATAGATACATGACTTGTCCAACAAACACCTCTAAATACATAGATAGAGTGGGGGGCAAGACAAAGTAATTGGGCTCACCCTCATAGTCAAATAGAACATAAGAAAGTGTCTCATTACATAGATAATAGAAACATAGACCAAGGTCCCCAAAGTTGAGGACTCACCAACTAGCTTTGAGTAGAACCAATCTAGCCACGTGAAGGAGGAGGATAATCAACTTAGGCACCGGTTCCTACATGGTGATATCATGTAGGAAAGAGTATGCACTAGTGTGTTTGAATATACTAAGTATGTGAAATGCAATACAACAAGATAATAAGCATCATAATCCAAAATGCATAACGATAAGCAAGGCATAACAAGCAATATAACATGTATGATCAATGCATAAGTAAAACATACTTAAGTAACTCATACTCGTATAAAATATCATATGTGAAGATGAGACCAAGTAAGCTATCCAACCTTGTGTTGGGCTAAGATGGTGATGGTCACACCCTATCACCCTAGGTAGTGAGGTACGTACCCCTCACATGGTTAATGACATTCACACCTATCATCCGGGTGGTGAGGTACAAACCCCTCATATAGTTGGTGAGTACTAACCCCCACCTCGGTTACCAAGGTACTAACCCCTTGATAGGTTACCTGAGCTCTTGTCCCCCGGATTAGGCATGATCTAATGCATCACTTTATATGGGATTTATCATATTCTCTAGTGCAACACTTCATATAGGAATAATCATATACATAAGCTCATTTCATCGTCATAACATCATTCATATCATATATCATGCTTTGGACCTTCATTTCCTCAAGAAACCATAACCGGATATTTTATTGAACACATTGGGGGTGTGTAATGGAGATAAAAGACCATGAAATTTAGAGATGAAATCATGAAAGAAAATCTATTATGAAACCAACAATCAACACCTTGTAATACCCCCAAGAAATTCATATTAAAACCCCTTATCAAAGCCAACATTAGATCCAAGATTTAGAGCTCAAAACATGCTAAAACAACCATACTTTCATGATCTAAAATCACTATGCAGTTATTTTCTCAATATACAAGACTCACATGTAAAATCAACTTTAAATCATACAATATTAGTAAAAACAGACTTAGGCACCATGGGTGTAAGGACCCAATGGTTCAACACCACATTCCTTAGCTTTGGATGAACTTGGTGAAGATTGAAGATGGAGACTTGAAGCCTGAAGAAGAACCTTGAAGGAGTACCTTAGCTTGGGGAAGGGTTTGGGACTTGAGTTTGGGAAGTGAAAATGTGACTAAGGGTTTGAGTGAGTATTGGAAAATGTTTAGGGTAGTATGAGGGTGAAATATGACAAAGTATGGGTGAAAACACGCGTGGGAGCTTTTAGGCCCCCAAGACTTATAGTATTGGACTGAAGCTGAAAAACAGAGCTCAAAAAATACATAGGGGCGCGTTGCAAGGGGGACATGAAAGCCCCTCTAGAAATTGATTTTTGAAATTTTGTAACTGCTAAATCTTTGCTCTTAAATCGGGATTAGACCCTTTTTCCTCTAATTTGGACCCCCTTAAAAAGAATCTGAAGTCAGATTTTTGAAATCACTAGTAGATTTTGAGATAGAAGAAAATTAAAATTCGAGGGTTTTTGAGGCATGTTTTTGGGTACTTTTTGGGGTTGTTACAGTTATATTGGAACAAAATGAGTAATATATAGTATTATTTGAAAATGATAGAAAAAATACCATAAATCATAATGATTTAACAATTAAAAATGTTTTACGAATCATATAAAAAACTTAATTGACTTTGTTAATTTCAATAATGCCACATAAATTGGAATAGAAGGAATACCATATACACTACTTAAAAAAAGGTCAAAAATGGACGCACTGTGTCGCTGTTTTGGTCAAATTCGACTAAATGGCAATACAATCACTTCTTTCACTTTTTTGCTTGACGTTTTTCAAAAGCAACGATCAATGTCACAATTTTTTTTATTTTTTTAAAAGGAAAAATAAAAAAGATGGACTGCATCATTTTTTAATTAATTAAAATTGCAATGGACTGTGTCTTCTTTTTTTTTTAAAAAAAAGAAATGGACTAAAGGTCCTTGTCCATTGCTTTCTTGGAATTATTTTTCTTAAAAAAATGCAGAAAAATGACAGACTAAGGAACCCTGTCCGTTATTTTTTTGGCAACTTCTGTAGTTTCTCTCAAAGCGACAGACTAGTGCTCGCTTTTCCCTCAAAGTGATCATAATGACCATATTGTAGCTTGGCTCTCAGGTACATCAAGTCTGAAAAAGTGAAAAGTGTTAAAGAATTGGTTAGATAAAGTATACTAATAATATTAAACTTAAAATAAATATGTAAACATATATATACCTTGAATTTATTAAATATTGCATGGCGGGTATTTGTTTGGAATCTCATGTCAAGACTGATAAGTCTTATTAGATATCTTTCTAACACTCTCTTGTAGGGCCCTAGCCACAACATTCAAAGGATGCCACTTGCAAGACATATAATAAACATGTTAGTTCATCAACATTTTACTAATGCAGAAAAAAATAAATAAAAGAACAAACTTACTAGGATCCATCGGGCTCTATGATAACTCTCCCAAGTCTATCCCACTACCAAGGAGCTAACTCAGGCACATCCTGTGCTGCCTTGGGTATAGCAAAAGAAGTAGATGAAGCTGATATCGAAGGATGTATATAATGCTGATTTAATGGAGGAGTGACAGTCTCAACACTAGCATCTCTAAGTCTTAGCCATGATAGGTGAGGAGACTGAGATGTGGGAGATGGAACTGTGGGAGATGGAGTACACGAAGATGATAATCTGTGAGGCCATGGATATGTCTCTGTGGGTAGCTAGGAGGTCTGGTCATAGGAAGTGAACCTGTGCTGTGACGAAGAAGAAAAATTGCATGGTATGCAAAACATGACTATGGTAAAGAAAAAGATCTGTAGTCCCAAATGGCACAACATGAATGTTAGGACTAGTTATACGATTCTGCATATTCGATTGTAATGACCTGGGTATTGTACAATTTTGTTGGAGCTTGAAATTTCATTTTCTGAAAGTTTTTAGAATAAGTGGCACTCTAAGGAGGACCCCACAGCCCGTGTGAGGTCACACAGACTATGTAGGGTCTCGTGGAGTGGCCCTTGAACGTTGTTTGGTTCCAAATTATGGAGATTAAAAACCAAGGCACATCACTCTTGACTCCTCATGGTCCTGAAACGACCCCAAAAAGTGCCCAAAAACGTGCTTCAAAATGCCCAGAATTTTTATTTTCATATACCTCAAAATTCGTTTGTTATTTCAAAAATTTGATTATTATGGTTCAGGGGATCAAAATTAGGGGAAAAAGGGTCTAACCTCGATTTCAGAGCGAATGAATAACAATTCCAATTTTTAAACTGATGAATTCCAGTGGATTTTCCGTGTTGCCCATGCGATGCGCCCCTGTTATTTTGGTGCAAGTTTTTAAATTTCGGTCCAAGACTTTTAAATCTTGGGCCTAAGTCACCCCATGTGTAAAAATACCTATACATAGCCTTATTTCACCCTCATATCACCCTAAACATTTTCCAATACTCACCGAAACACTTACCCAAATATTTACTCCCAAATTCAAGTCTCAAACCCTCATCCCAAGCTAAGGTTTTCCTTCAAGATTCTTCTCCAAGTTTCAAGTCTCCATCTCCATTCTTCACCAAGTTCATCTCCAAGCTAAGGTATGTGGGTTTCTTTCACCCATGATACCCAAGCCTTATTTTACTCAAATTTCATGACTTAAAGTTGATTTATAAATAGGTCTTGATTATTATCAAATTCACCATACACTATATGAAAGGTATGTAAAGTTGTGACTGTTTTGCCATGCTTTGAGCTATAAATCTTTGATCTATTATAAGATTTGAGAAGGGGTTTTGATGTATATTGCTTGAAGGTGCTGCAAGGTATTGATTGATGGTTTTACGATGTATTTTCTTGCATGATTTCATCTTTTTTATTTCATGATTTTATACTAGCATTACACATCCTCAAAGTGTTTGATAAAATGTTCGGATGTGATTTCTTGAGGAATTGAAAGTCCAAAGTATGAGATATGAAATGAATGACTACATGATAATGAAATAAGCTTATGTACATGATAAATTCTATATAAAGTATTGCATTAGACTATGCCCAATCCGGGGGAGGGGGGACTAAGAACCTGATAACCTAGATGGGGGTTTGTACTCATTAACCTAGGGAAGGGTTTGTACTTCTCCATCTGGTGATGGGGCGGTATCATCACTAAACTAGATGGGAGTTTGTATGCGCAACCTAGGGAAGCATTTGTACTTCTTCACCATGGTTATAGGGCGGCATTATCACCAACCTAGATGAGGGTTTGTACTCTTCCACCTAAGTGATGGGGTGACATCAACACTAACCTACCGAAGGGTTGTGCAATTGGAAATCTAGCTTGGTATCTTTTACACATATGACATCCTATATGAGCACGAGTTACTTAAGCATGTTTTACTTATGTATTGATCATACATGCCATATTGTTGTATTATGCCTATTGCCTATTGTTATGCATTTTGATTATGATACTTAATTCTTGTTTGCATTGCATCCTACATACTTAGTACATTCAAATGTACTAATGCATACTCTATGCCTACATGATATCATCATATAGGGATCGAAGCCCAAGTTGATCATCCTCCTCCTCCACATGGCTAGTTCGGTAATACTCAAGCTAGTTGGTGAGTCCTCCACTTCAGGGACCTTAGTATATGTTTCTCTTATTATGTAATGAGTCACTCTTCTTTAATTTCTATCTTGACTAGTGAGGGTGAAGCCGATTGCTTTGTCTTGGTCCCTGTTCTTATGTATGTAGTAGAGGTGTTGTTGGACATGCTATGTATCTATGATATGAGCTTTGACTCTTTTGTCTCTTGATTATGATGTTACGCAAGCTTTTCTTTCCCCTTAGTCCCTTGCCCTTGTTCCCTAAACGTTGGCATATTACTTAAGTATTAAACTCTCTTCCCTTAGTCCCAATTCCCTTGTTTAAGCTTATTTCTCATTGTCATTCTTATTTGCTTCTGCGACCAAGGATGTGTACTGATATGCAGAGAGACTTGTTTAGGGTTGCTTCAAGTTCCCCATTCGCCGGTCATAACTAGGCCGTAGGTCCGAGTCATGACAAAAATGGTATCAGAGCACTAGGTTGATAGATCCTACGAGTCCAACACACAATGTCGATTAGAGTCTTATTTATAGATGTGTTACGCACCACAACTATAAGTAGGAGGCTATGAGACATTTTTGGAAATGTTTCACTTCTTCATGATCCATCTCTTGTGATAGAGTTAGGTCCACTAGGGTGTATCGCTAACCCCTAACCACTACATTTCAGGATATGCCTGAAGTTACTAAGGACAGGGCTAAGATGAATGCCAAGATTTGCAATGCTCTATGGCAAGTGGCCAAAGCGGCGACAAAATTGGCAACTCACCTCCAACCAACAAATGAGTGCTCCTGAGACTTTTAGTGGTGAGAGGGGAGGTAGTTAGGCCAAGAGGGCCCGTAATATGGGTAAGTTCCAAAATCTCAAGTATAGAGGTTATGGTGGTGTGGCACCTTGTGCTAGGTGCACAAAATGTAGTAGAGGCCATGATGGCCCATGCTTGAGAGGTACTAAGGCTTTCTATGGTCATGGAGAGGTGGTTCATAAGGTTAGGAATTGCCCTCGTAAATGCAATAAAAGTAAAAGAGGTGATGAGGGGGTGGCAAGGAAGACTAATGTTTGTTATGGATATAATGAAGAGGGTCACAAGCTAGTGGATTGTCCATATGTTTGAGAGAAGTGTAAGGGCGGTCGACCTTTGGATAGAGATGGTCATGTTGATCAAGTGGATCAAGGGGGGATGAAGTGCCCCATGCTATTATCAGTAAGTTGAAGTTTCCTTGGCTTTGTTGTGCATGCATTGTTAGGATCGGTGTGCCACTATTTCTTCTCTATTTTTTTGGTTGCTAGTGGGGCTTCTTGTGTGCCCAAGTTGTTGTATGGTTCTTTGGTGTCTATTCATTTGTTGGTTATATTGTTGCTAGAAGGTTTATAGGTGTTGATCCGGGTTTGTATTGCATTAGGTCTTGCTTTGTGTCTTGTTGAAGTTGACATGGTGAAATTTTGATATCGTTATAGGGATGGAATGGTTGCATGCATATTGTGCCTTCATGGGTGGTAGGACCCGTAGAATTACATCCTGATTCCCTAATGATCCCGTCCTAGAGTGAGAGGTTGTTAAATGGTAGCAAAGGATGTAGGTCCATTTCTTGTCTTAAGGTGTAATTGGTCTCTAAAAGGTTGTATTTATTATCTTTTAAGAATTGGAGATGTTGAACCTATGTTGTTTTGTCTATAAAATTGTTGTTGGTGGTAAATTAGGCTTTGAATGTCCCTCCCGATATTTCAAATTTGGGGTGGTGTTCTTTGGTTGGACTAGTGCACCAGCTATGCATATAAGTCTCATGAATAAGATCTTTTAGTCCCTACTCTAATAGGCTTATGGTGGTTTTGGTGATGATAATATGGTTTGTGTTCCGTAATGAGGTGGTGCATGTGAGTCTTTTGAGGGTGGTACTACAAAGTTTAAGGAAGAAGGTTGGATGCTAAATAGGAGGAGTGGGGATTTTGGTTGTAAGGGGTTGCCTTCCTAGGTCGTGTGGTGCCAGGTGATGGTATTAAGGTGGACTCTAGTAAGACGAAGATGATTAGAGATTGACCTAGACCTTTGAACCCATCGGATATTAGGAGCTCCTTGGGCTTAGTGGGCTAATACCAGATGTTGTGACTAGGGTATCTTTTATTACTTCTCCTATGACTTAGTTGACCCTAAGTAAGGCAAATGTTGTAACCGATGTTTTGAGTAGGGTGACTTGATAGGTCCGGGGTTTGCTATCTCTTGTGTTATTCCTTTGTCCTAGTAGGATTCTTGTGTGTGTCCCGGATGATTACGTGAGTCTATTGTGGCTAGTAGGGGTCTATAAGGGTTGCCCCATTTTCTTGTTGCATAAGGTCTTGTCTTGTGATCTTGATTGACCCTAGTTTGATAGGTTGGAGGTCTTGAGGTAGTTTGACTACTTACATAACATGCTTTCAATGAGTGTAGAACCCGTAAGGTTGTAACATGATGGTTGAGGATGGTTGATCTATTTAGAAACTACAATGGGTTAGTTGCTTCTCTAAGGTTGATTTGAGGTTTTGGCTTGGTCCCCAAGTGAGAATGAGGGTAGGTGATATCCCTAAGTGTCTTTTTGAACTAGGATTGAGCATTATTAGTATGGATGGAGATTTTTTTTGGTGGACTAATGCATCGGTGGTGTTGTGAGTTTATTAAATAGGGTCTTAAAACCCTTCTGTGATATGTTTGTGGTGGTCTCTATTGACAAAGTATTGATTTTTTTAGATCTTGTGAATCATTGGGGGTAGTATTGCAAGTCTTAGAGGATGAGAGGTTGTTTTCTAGAATTGATATGTGTGCAATATGGGTAGCAAGAAGGTGGTTAGAATTCTTTAAGGATTATGAATTAGTGTGTATTATTTTCCCTGGTAAGGCTAATGTTGCGGTCGATGCTCTAGGTAGCCTAGCATGTGTTGTTGATGATGACAAAGAAGAGACTAGTGGGGTTCATTGGTTTGTTAGGTTGGAAGTTAGGTTGAGGGAAGTTGAGCATGGGGATGTAGCATTCTTGATTGTTCCAAATCTTCTTGGGTTAAGAGGTCTATATTAGGGAAGACCTTGATCTTGCCTTATTAGAGTTGGAAATTTTAGGTGAAGAGATGGTAGAGTGGAGGTTGTCTCCCAAGGGGTAGATGGTGGCTCGTGGTAACAAGTGGAATAGGTGTGGTTAAGGTTCACAAATGAGTTATGGTTGTGATGTCCTTTTAGAGTATAGAGGGAGATTGGTAAGGTTGCATGAGTTTGGGGATTGCCTAAGGTAGGGGTATGGATTATTCGGTTTGTATACTTCTAGGTGGCTGGGATATATTAGTGACTTTAGTGCTATATCACCCTTTGAAATTGTGGGTGATCTGAAGGATAAGTTGACTTAGGAGAAGCTCCTGGTGGAGGTGTGGATGGATAAGTGAAGAAGTTGGCTAGTATAGAGTGGTGTTATTCAAGGTCGTGTTGGTGGAGTCATCCATTCGTATGTGTCTCTAGGGGAGTTAGTGCAGGCATGGAGGATTGATATACATATCTCTTTCCTTCAATTCAAGCTTATGATAACACGTCAAGTCCTTTTCTATGTTTCCAAGTTTTATGTTTCAGCCCTTATGCCATTTATATGCATTCACGTTTAAGTTGGCAAATTCATAATGATTTATATTTATGTTGAGGTTTTGAAAATGGTGTTTTAAATGTAACGTGACATTCTTGTTGGAGCTAATTTGTTCATGATTATATTTGTCATATACGTTTCTTTTACATTCGGCGACAAATGTTCCCAAGGGGGAGTTATTGAAACGACCCCAAAATATGCCCAAAAACGTACCTCAAAATGCCCGAAATTTTAATTTTCATATATCTTAAAATCCATTTGTTATTTCGATAATCTGACTTCATATTCTGGTTTAGGGGATCAAAATTAGGGGGAAAAGGGTCTAACCCCAATTTTAGAGCGAAGGAATCACAATTCCAATTTTTAAAGTGACGAATTCCAGTGGGGTTTCCGCGTGCCCTCGTGATGCGCCCTTGTTGTTTTGGAGCCAGTTTTAAAATTTTGGTCCAAGACTTTAAGTCTTAGGCCCAAATCCCCCATGTGTGAAAATACCTATAATTATGCTTATTTCACCCTCATATCATCTTAAACATTTCCCAATACTTACCAAAACTCAGCCAAATATTTACTCCATATTCAAGTCTCAAACCCTTATCCCAAGCTAAGGTTTTCCTTCAAGATTTTTCTTCAAGCTTCAAGTCTCCATCTCCATTTTAACCAAGTTCATCTCCAAGCTAAGAAATGTGGGTTTCTTTTACCCATGATACCCAAGCCTCCTTTTACTCAAATTGCATGATTTAAAGTGGATTTGCAAATGGGTCTTGATTATTATTAAATTCACTGCACACTCTGTTAAAACTATATAAAGTTGTGATTGTTTTGCCATGTTTTAAGCTATAAATCTTTGATCTATTGTAAGATTTGAGAAGGAGTTTTGATGTATATTGCTTGAGGGTGTTGTAAGGTGTTGATTGATGGTTTTAAAATGGATTTTCTCACATAATTTCATCTCTATATTTCATGGTTTTATACTAGCATTACACATCCTCAAAGTGTTGGATAAAATATCCGGATGTGGTTTCTTGAGGAATTGAAGGTCCAAAGCATGAGATATGAAATGAATGACTATATGATGATAAAATGAGCTTATGTACATGATAAATTCTATACAAAGTGTTGCATTAGACCATTCCCAATCCGGGAAGACTAAGAACTGCGATAACCTAGATGGTGGTTTGTACTCATCAACCTAGGGATGGGTTTGTGCTTCTCCACCATGGTGATGGGGTGGTATTATCATCAACCTAGATGGGGGTTTATACTCATCCACCTAAGTGATAGGGAGGGGGGGAATCATCGTTAACCTGCCAAAGGGTTGTGCATTTTGAAATTTAGCTTAGTCTCTTCTACACATATGATATCCTATGTGAGCATGAGTTACTTAAGCATATTTTACTTATGCATTGATCATATATGCCATATCGTTATATTATGCCTATTGCCTATTGTTATGCATTTTAATTATGATGCTTAATTTTTGTTTGCATTGCATCCTACATGCTTAGTACATTCAAATGTACTAACATATACTCTATGCCTACATGATATCACCATGTCGGGACCAAAGCCCAAGTTGATCCTCCTCCTCCTCCACATGGCTAATTCGGTAATACTCAAGCTGGTTAGTGAGTCCTCTACTTCGGGGACCTTAGTATATGTTTCTCTTATTATGTAATGCGAAACTCTTCTTTATTTTCTATCTTGACTAGTGAGGGTGAGGCCGGTTTCTTTGTCTTGGCCCCCACTCTTATCTATGGTAGAGGTATTGTTGGACATGCTATGTATCTATGATATGAGCCTTGACTTTTTTGTCTCTTGATTGTGATGTTATGCAAGCTTTTCTTTCCCCTGAGTCCTTTGCCCTTGTCTTTTTAATGTTGGCATATTACTTAACTATTAAACTCTCTCTCCCTTAGTCTCAATTCCTTTGTTTAATCTTATCTCGTATTGTCATTTTTATTTGCTTCCATGACCAAGGATGTGTAATGATATGCAAAGGGGCTTGTTTTGGGTTCCTTCAGGTTCCCTATTCACCGGTCATGACTAGGCCTAGGTCTGGGTCATGACAGGTCCATATAACACTCCATGGATTGTGCAATAGGCCGTGTGATGGCCTTGGCATGAAGTCCCAACATTTTGGAGACTAAGTGAGGTCACAAATCCCTCACACGGCTCGTGTGATGCCCCACGGGTCGTGAGGGTCCTCGTATAAAGTCCAAGGTGGAAAGTAATTCTAAGTGTTGTTTCATTGTTGGCATGGGAGACTTTATTTTGTATAAAGGGGGGAGGGGGGTTCCACGGACAGTGTCACGGACCATGTGACTCCACACAGCCCGTGTGTCCCTTACGTGTGGCTCACTTATGGCTCGAAAATTTTCTAAGTATGGGATCTCCAAGCTCAATTTAGGTTCACTCTCAAGTCTTCAATTCAAGCTCATTTATGTTGTTTAAGTCCATCATGAGTCTCCTACATCAAGTCAAGTTTAAAGGAATTCCATTGGCTAAGTTTCTCACAAGTACCGATAGAAGGATCAACTTTAAATGGGCATATCTCTTAGAAGAAAATGAATTGGATGGTCCACAACCTATCAAATTAAATATTTTTGAATTAGCTTTCCAATGCACTTGGTTTCACCTCATTTAGAGTTCCGATGAAGAGGTTATGTCCATTTTTGTAGAACTTGTCTGTGTAGGGGTATATACGGGATTATAAAAATTTCATTTCATTAATGGCGTTTCCGTAAGTTCAGTCAGTTCTATTGGTCTTTTGGGACCTACAATGCTATATAATGACCTTCTAAAGGCCTAAAACCCTATTCAAATTATTCACACTCACTCTCTCTCATTCAAAAGAGTCTCTCAAGTCCTCTCAAAAGTTTTTGAAGATTTTCAACTTGGGAATCAAGACATTCAATTCTTCATCAATTTTTCTCTTGGGTGCTCTTCATCTTGTGAAGGTACCTGAGTTTTGATCCTTAGTTACTTCCAATAAGGAGATCCAACCTATTTTCAAGAAATCTACATGAAATTTGCTTAGTTTAATTTGGGGTTGTAAATATTATGATTCCTTAAACTTCAATAATGAATGAGTTATGTTTATCTATTGATTTTAAGATGATTTAAGCTTTAAAATATTGGATTTCATCATTTTTATGAATCTATGATTGTGCATAGTCCCTTTAAGACTTTGATCTAAGCATGAGTGAGTTATGTTATAGTTTAAATGTGGATTCGGTTATGGTTTTACATTAATTCCATATTATATTATTGACTTTTCATCTAATTTCAATCACCCATGTCATTCTCACAATTTTCATAGCATATGCATTTCATGAGCATGGATTTATGAAATTATGAAGTAGGTTAAGTCCAATTATGTGCTAAGTATATGATTTTTAATAAGATGAAGGTTATGACAAGAATGTGATCATACATATGTCTATGATGTTTGCTCTTTGAGCATTTTGGATGCTTCCACCATCTTGTATATGCATGGACTATTCCTATGCATGAGTATTGTGACTATGAACAATCATTTTGGCATTTGAGCCTAAGTATGGATTATTATGAATGTTATTTGGTTCTTTTTAAGAATAAGAATGCATCAAAATGATTTAGAAAATTTACTATTGTCTCCTTTGAAAGCATATATATATATATACACACACACACTTGGGGGAGGATGACTTAGCACTGATGGATAGAGGATTTGCTCTTTTTCCTTGAACTATGTGCCTAACATAGGTTTTTCTTTTCGAAATGAGTGTTGTTCCCGTAAGGAAAGATGCCTCCAAAATGGGAGTTGTTCCTGTAAGAAGAAGACATGATATGATATGAGTTGATATGCTATATGTGAAAATCCTATCCGAAATGAGAGTTTTTCACGTAAGGAAGGTTACTTCATGAGAAATGAGAGTTGTTCCCATAAGATGAAGTATGGTTTACCTTTGGTAAGTAGACCACCTCTTTACCAATGAGAGAATTTCATCGGATTCCAAGTAATAACTCTCTTGGTCTTACTCATGTCGGTTAAGGTCACATCCCCACTATATGTATGAGCATCATTTGCATTTCATGCATCATGAATTTCATAGCATCTTGTTATATTACATCCTTTACTAAATATCTCTTTTTATATTATGTGCCATTTCCATTTAATATCGTATGCAGGTTTTGGTAAGTTGCATGCATTACCCCCCACATACTTAATACTTTTAAATGTACTAACACATACTTTTGCCTACATGATCTCACCATGTAAGACTGGAGATTACTTTCATCCACCGTTCGATGGCTGGACCGGATTTTGAGATATTTATTGTGGTGAGTCCTATCTTCCAAAGACAACCCACCATTCCTCTACCTTAAGTTGCTTTTGTTTATGTTATCTATACTTTGAGGATGAGCTTGGAACAGTGGTCTGCCATCCCTAGTCTAACGAAGGAGGTGATAGGGACAACATCTTCATCCAGATGACTTCCTCCAGAGAGTGACTCAAGTTTGGATCTGGAGAGTAGTTCAAATCTAAGTCTACTTTAGTACCCCAGCACCACCTTCACTACCAGATGCATTGAATAGCTGATGGTGCATATGGGGCATGTGGTAGATCAATAAGGGTGACCTCCGACATGGCAAATGGGGCTGATAGGCTCGTACTATATTTGAGGAGCCTGGGATCATCACTGATGGGCTTGATAGTGTCCCTGGACTCCGAGATACCATAGCACATTACCGCTTGTAGTGTTTGGCATCTCTATTGGGGAAGTACTCTTCGATGATGGTCAGAGAATTCTATGCTTCCTATGCTGCCACTATCATTGAGTCGACCCCTAAGGGGAAGAGATATCTTTATCAGCCCCATCTTACACACACAATGGTGAGAGGAGTTCTAGTTGATTTATCTGAGACCACCATCTGACGTTTTCTTTTTGGTCTCAACTATCAGGCCCTTAGGTCTACAGTTAAGTATAAGCACAGATTGGGGCAGACCAGGGACAAGGTTTTGTTAAGAGATATAGCCCGAAAGGCCGTATTGATGAGATGGGTCATCGATCAGCTTGCAGAGTAGGGCTAGGACCCTGAGTGGGTTTCTACATCATCGGCAGCGATAGTGAGGCTTCCCTTTTCACCAATAAATTTTGGTAGACTATAGTTAGATCGCAGCTCTGTTCGACACATACAAATAACACTTTGACACTGGATCGTGCAGTATTTGTTGTCGGCATCTTGGATAGCTATGACAATAATTAGGCCCACTTTATAGCATATCAGATTCATGAGGCGGCCCTGAAGAAGTCAATCTCTATTCCCTTCTCATGCTTGATGTATTATCTATGTATAGTGGAAGGGGTGGAGATTCTTTACCATCTGGACACCATGATAGAGGTTCAGAGGATACTAGACTTCATTCTGATAAAGGCTGATGAGAATCTAGTGTCCCTTCGATGAGCACTGTAGCCTCCAGTCCACATGCCAATGATGTTCGCCGCAGCACCACCATCTGAGCCTCTGTCTTCCTCCACTACTATTGCTCCCGCCACTGAGGGCCCCCCATAGATCGAGACTGATAGAGAACGGGGCCCACTATTACTTCTAATCCT
Organism: Solanum clarkiae; assembly: GCA_011800125.2. NCBI lineage: Eukaryota > Viridiplantae > Streptophyta > Magnoliopsida > Solanales > Solanaceae > Solanum > Solanum clarkiae. Next base: position 20,261 of record JAABOM020070007.1, on the reverse strand, counting down.
GCGCTAGAGTCATCCCCATATAACCTTCACTTTTGGCATGGTATACATGTCAACGACATCTATTCAGGCTCTGGCGCAGATACATACACATTGAGTCCCAACTGAGTCATTTGCTACAACATATTAGGCCTTGGTTTTGCTAAGCAATTCGAAGGTTGAGGCTTGAGTTGAATCACATTTTGCGACTATACTTACAATGAGGCTTACATCAATACATAGCCGCATTGATGCATTTGGGAGGTGAGGAGAGCAGAGCCTCAATTCAGCTAAGCCTACTAAATTGACAACTATTTGGGCAGATCTCCGACAGCTCATTCCGAGTTGAGGGTAGCAGTATCAACACCACTTGTATTCCCTCCATCTGACACTAGCGAGGTGGTTGTTGATTTGTTTTCTCCTGAGGTGATGCCACTCTGCACCCTCGTGAAGAGGCCTCGCCTATTGCGAGGACCTGAACTTTGTACAACCTTAATACAACTTAGAAATTGGTTTCGAAAAGTTTTGGACCAAGGTGATGCTTCAAGGAAGCCTCCACGGCCTGTGTGAAGGTACATACCATGTAGAGGTGCCTTGAAGTTTCCCTTGGCGTTGTGTGGGGACTGTTTACTTTAATGTAGAATTTGAGACCACGGCATACCACACATGGACCCCACATGGTCCGTGTGATGCTTCAAAGTCCGTGAGGTGGATCATATGGGTGGCCTTGGCCTTGAAAATCTATATTTTAGCCAAGGTACTATACACATGGACCCTCTCACGGCCCGTATAGTCCTTCATGGTCCGTGAGGCCTTCCTTATAGGCGTCAGAGTGAAATTTTTTAAAGTATTAGATCACCATCTTGGAACTTCGTCAACAAGAATTTTTCTAAGTGAAGCTTCATATGAGGCAACACGGTCGATCTGACCTCTCACGGACTGTCAAGCCGTCGGTATGGGGGCCTACGTCAATTTTATTCTAAGTATGGAATTACCATCTCGGACCTTCATTAGTGAAATTTTTTTCTAAATGTCGGATCACGGAATATTATACGGACCGTATACGCTATCACGGGCCGTATACCCCTCCATATGGATCCCTGGCAACATTTTTTCTACTCTTTTCATTAATGGCGTTTTCGTAATTATGATTTCTCCTAAGGGTCTTTTGTGACTTCCGATGCTATATAAAGACTTCCAAATGACCTAAACTCTATTTCTCTCATTCAAATTCACTCTTATACTTAGGATTATTTCAACTCACTCTTAAGAACTCCTGTCAAAGACTAGTGGAGAATTAGCTTGGGATTCAAGGAAGGATTTCAATCTTCATCAAATTCTTCTTACTTCTTCTTGGTGAACCTAGGTATGTGGGATTAATTCTTGGTTGAAAGGGACCAAGAATCAATCCCACATATCTGAGTCCACCAAGAAGAAATACTTTCAACCAAGAAGACCCAACACTCTTTTATAACTTGATTTATGAAATTTTGCTTACTTTAAATGTGGGTTTTTGAGATTATTATTTATTAAATTTAATTGAAGTATGAACTATCTTTATTGTTGATTTTAAATTGATTTAAGTCCTAAAATGCTGAATCGCATGAGTATTATGAAATCTTCTTTAAAGTTTGATTTAACCATGGGTAATTTAATTAAATTGTGATTTGAATGTGGATTTCACTTATGGATTTGCTCCAGTTTCATATTATATTATTGATTTAAGATTGAATCTATTTTCCATGCTAATCTCACATCATTCATGGCATATGTATTCATGGGAATTGGATTTTATGTAGTTTATGAAGTGAGTTAAGCCCAATTACGTTTATGTATATGATTTTTTTGATATGATTATGGTTATAACAAGCATGCGATCACAAATATCTATGATATGGCTCTTTATGCATTTTGGGTGTTTACCCCATCTCGATGTATGTGAACAAGTTATTCCTATGCATGAAAAGTATGATGCAAAATATGATTAGACTTTTGAGCCCAAGTATGAATGGTTATGAAATATATTTGGTTTTTAAGCCCAAGTATGCATTAAAATGATTTGAATGATTTATGCCTCTTTTGAAAGCGTGTATATGTATAAGTATTCTTGTGGGATGTTGACTTAGCACCGAATGGATTGGGGGCGTTAGGGCTATCCCTAAAGGACCTTTCTCTTTCGTTAAACTATGTGCTAGCATAGGTATATGGTAGCCATTATCACAAAGACTAAGTCGTAAGGAATGATTACATATTGATATGATATAATATGATATGAAAATCCTTCTGAAAAGACTGGATCATAAGAAAGGTGCCCATTACACCAAAAAGACCACGTCGTAAGTTGTGGTGTAGATTACTCTTGGCAAGTAATCTTCTCTTACCAATGGGAGGTCTACATCGAGCAAATTTATGTAATTGCTCACATGAGTTTGAGAAATCAGTTATGGTTATATCCCAACTATATATGAGCATTATGGTATCTCATGCATCATGAATTTCATGGCATATTATTATAGTACCTCTCTTGTTATATACATCTCTTTCTATATTATGTGCCTTTGCCATCTAACATTGGATATAGGTTTACTAAGTCGTATGCATTGCATGCCCGTATACTTAATACATTCAAATGTACTAACACATACTTTTGCCTACATGATCTAACTATGTAGGGACCAAATATTTCCTTCATCCATCATATGACGGCTAGTTTAGATCTTGAGATACTTGTTGTGGTGAGTCCTATCCTCTAAGGACAAACCACCATTCCTTTACCTATGATGCTTTGTTTATATTATTTACTTTAAGGGTGAGCGCGAGACATGTCTTGGCCCTGTCCTATCTTATGACTAGAGGCATTAGACATCTTGTTGACACTTTTATGTTTATATGCTAAATGTTATATTGGGAGATCATGATTATGGTTGTGGCTATCTATTGGGTATTGTTTTATGGGTTGATTATGAGTAATATGATATGCTTTTTGTCACGACCCAAACCTAGGGCCTAGATGTGACATGGCGAATGGGGAACCTGAAGGGGCCCCAATCAAATCTCTTTACATGTCATTACACATCCTTGTTCATGGAAGTAATTAAACCACCATAAAGGAATAGAAATAAGGATAAGGGGCTAAGGGAAGTCTTTCATGTCATAAAACATCAAAAGAGTCAAAGAGTCAAGCTCAAGCATAATTAATAACTTGTTCAACAACATTTCTAAACTTAGAATTGAGTAAGGGCCAAGACAACTTTCCAGGATCACCCTCATAGTCAAAAGAATATAAATAGATAGTGAAAGTCTTTACATAATATAAGAACAAGAGACATCGTCCCGGGAGTTGAGGACTCACCAAACTTGCTTTGAGAAGGTAGTACTAGTCGGGGAGGATGAGGATGATCGTGAGAATCTCTAATTCCTATATGGTAACATCATGTAGGCATAGAGTATGTGTTATTGAATGTACTAAGTATGTAGGATGCAATGCAATAATAGATAGGAAACATAATCAAAATACATAATCATAAGCAAGAGATAATATATTAGCAACATGGCATGTGCGATTAATGCTTGAAGTAAAATATGCCTATATAGAACCATATTACATGTGTAGGAAGAGACCATTATCATAGACCAAGCCATTCAGTACTTGGAATCCAAGGTAAACCACCCCTTGGATGTGTTTGAGGTATCGACCCTCAACTTGATTAATGGGTTTGCCACCCCCCATCAAGATGTTTGAGGTATCGACCTCTCAACTTGGTTAATGTCTTTACCACCTCCCATTAAGGTGTTGAGGTACCAACCCCTCGACTTGGTTAATGGGTTTACCACCTCCCATCAAGGTGTTTGAGGTATCAACCCCTCAACTTGGTTTTGGTCAAGTTACAACACTAAATATACCTATCATGAAAATCAAAACATATATAGACATTCCTTTCATCATCATAAAGTCATAGGTCATACAACAGTTCATCAATAGCTCAAGAATCTAAAACTGGACATTTTATCAAACACTTGGTGGGTGTGTAGTGCTAGTGTAAAATCATGCAATTCAAGAGTGAAATCATGCAATAAAACTTGAAGTAAATCCACCCTCCAACACTTGGTAATACCCACATGAAATATACATTAAAAACCTTTATCAAATCTTAAAATAGGTCATAGATTCATAGCACAAAACATGCTTAAACAGTCACAATTTTAAGAATCCCAACTTAGTTCATAGTCAAATTCATAATAAGTAAGACCCATAAGTAAATCAACTTAGAAACATGCAATTTAAGTAAAAAGGATGCTTAGGCATCATAGGTGAAAGGAACCAAAGGTTGAAACCCACATACCTCAACTTTGGGAATTTTCTTGAAGAAGATTTGAATGGAGACTTGAAGCTTGAATGAAATCCTTAGATTCAGAATGAGATTTGGCACTTTCATTATAGGTAAAATATTTGTCTAAGTATTTGAGAAAGTACTAGGTAATGTCTTGTATGATATGAAGGTGAAATATGGCTAAGTATAGGTGCTTCTATGCAGAGGAAGGCTTAGGACTAAGACCCAAAGGCCTTGGACCGAACTGGAAAAACTGGTAATAAAATAGCATAGGTCCATGTATAGTCTGTGACATAGACCCAATGTGGAGGACATTCTTACACAGGTCCGCGACGGCTGCGCGTCATGGTACAAACGTGGATTGATTATGGAAATTGAATTTTTTGGGAAATTGATATTTTGATATGGTTGCTCTCAAATAGGGGTTAGACCCATTTCCACTCAATTTTGTCCTTTTATCATGAATATGAAGTCATACTTGCAATATCATGCATAAATTTTGAGATATATAAAAATTATGATTATGGGCACTTTCGAGGCACATTTTCGGGCACTTTTTGGGATCGTTTCACTTTTATGTTATGATGTGAAGATCCTAAGTCCCAAAATTCCCCCATAGAGTGAGTCATACTTACCAACCTTTAGTATTTATGTGTTATCTGTTATGTGAATCTATGTTACACCCTATCCCTATGGCATTCCCATAGCGTGAGTCTTACTTTTTCGTCCCTTAGAACTATATGTTTACTATTTCGTATACTCTTTTGAATTAATAATGTGTGAATGGATACTATAAGGCTTGTTTGGAGATGCCGGTTCCCATTTGCCTTGTCACTCCTAGACCCTAGGTCTGGGTCGTGAAAAGCTTAGTATGAAATCACTAGGTTTGTAAATGATCCTCTGAGTCCAACGTGCCTCGTCGAGTAGAGTCTTATTCATGGTCGTGAAGTGCATCATGCCTATGATTTGGAGGATATTATTGAGTTCTAAGAATTGTGTGCTTTGGACAATATATTATACTTTCCTTATACTGATTATGTCCTTGCTACATTACAGAAGATGCCTCCCCGAAGAGATCCCCTACCAAGACCAACCCCGGCTAATGAGGGCCAAGCTCCTCAATGGCTTGTGGAAGAGCCCATGTCTAATGGTGAATTCTGTATCACTTTTTCTATGCTTAAACAAGTGGTAACTTCTCAGACTAGGCAAGCTAATCTTCCTCTTGGTTGTACTCCGGCTTCTAGAGTGAGAGATTTCACCCAAATGAATCCTCCAGAGCTCTATGGGACAAAGCCTGATGAGGATGCTCAAGAGTTTATTGATGAGCTCACTAAGGTGTTGACTATTATTGGAGTCACTTCTAAGGTGAAGTCTTAGTTGGCTGCTTATCAATTGAAAGATGTGAATTAAGTGTGGTGTACATAATGGTTGATCGAAAGGGTTTGTGGTAATGCTGTTAATTGGGAGGAATTCAAGTTTGCATTTTTGGATTGTTTCTTCCCGCTTGAACTTAGGGAGGCCAAGATGACAGAGTTTATCAATCTTAAACAGGGTGGTATGAGTGTGAGGGACTATACCCTCAGGTTCACAAAGCTCTCTAAGCATGCTCCTACGTTTGTGGCTGACCCCCGTACAAGAATGCACAAGTTTATTTATGGTGTCTCTAATTTGGTTATGAAGGAATATCATACAGCTATGCTTTTTTGGGACATGAAATCTCCAGGCTTATGATATATGCTGAACAAATTGAGGGACAAAAGCTAAAGGAGAAGAGGGTGCATAATTCTAAAAAGGCCCGTTATGATGGTAGGTTCTCCAACTCTAAGGGTGGTGGTTATGGTCGCTTTCAATAGGAGCAAGCTTCTAATGCTAGGGTTCCTCCTCCCAAGGCACCAGTTGGTGGTGGACCACTTCTTCCCCGGTGTGACAAATGTTGAAAGAATCATATGGGTGCTTTTTGGAAGAAGTTGGGTGCATGCTTTAGGTGTGGTGACAAGAACCACAAGGTTGCTGATTGTCCCAAGGTTGCTTAGAAGGGACAGGGTCAGGTGGATAAAGGTGGTCAAGCCTATCAAAGAGCTCCACAAGGTGGTTCCCTAAAAAATAGTAGGTTCTATGCTTTGCATACTTGTCAGGAAGTTGAAGAGACCCCGAATGTTGTGACTGCAATGTTAAAAGTATTTGATTTTGATTCTTATGCTTTGCTTGTTATATGCAAATATAACTCAAAAACACATAAACCAACTGACATTGCATTGGGAACACACAAAATTTCAAGTTTTGAGCATCAAAAGTGTTGTATTTTGATAGCATATCATACAATATCACTAACTAAGTAGTTTGCATAACCGCAAACCATAGTATCAAATCATTAGATGATGTAAATACTCTCCCATCAAGGAACGAAACATCAATCTCTATGCCATCTTTGAACTTTGCCATGGCTTCATCCTCAAGTCTGGATAGGTGTTCTATAATCTAATTCTCTGTCCCTTCCCTATCAATCACCTCAAAATCAAAATCTTGGAGAAGAAGCACCCATCGAATCACCTTGGTTTTGCATCCTTCTTCACTATTAAGTATCATATTACTGAATGGTCAGTATGTACAATGACTTTCGTTCCCAAAAGATATGATCTGAACTTCATGAACGCAAAGACCACTGTAAGAAACTCCTGCTCAGTGACAACGTAATTCTTCTGTTCTGTATTGAGGGCTTTATTGGCATAATAAATGAGATGAAGTATCTTTTCTCTACCCTATCCTAAAACTACACCAAGTGCAACCCTACTTGCATCACACATAATCTCAAAGGGCTGAATTCGCTCCAGAGCAACTATGATATGTATCGATATCAACCTCTGCTTCAACAATTTTGAATTCTTTTAGGCATACATCATCAAACACGAACTTAGCATCCTTCTCAAGTAGTTTGCACAAGAGATGTGAAATCTTTGAGAAGACCCTTATGAACTGCTTGTAGAAGCCTGCATGTCCTAAAAACACTCCTCACACATTTGACAGAGATAGGTAGAGGGAGCTTCTCAATAATTTCAACCTTAGCTCTATCAACCTCTATGCCTTTGATGAAGGTCTGGTTCCCAATACAATACGTTCCTTCACCATGAAATAAAACTTTTCCCAATTCAGAACAAGGTGACACTCTTTACATCTTTGAAGTACATCATGTAAATGCCTCAAGCAATCTTCAAACAAATCCCCAACCATGCTAAAGTCATACATAAATACCTCAATAGTTTCCTCCACTATGTCTGAGAAGACAGAAATCATGCATCTCTGGAATGTAGCTTGTGCATTACATAATTCGAATGACATCCTTTTGAATGAGACAATGCCATAAGGACATGTAAAGGTCATCTACTCTTGGTCCTCTGGAGAAATATAAATCTGATGATAGCCCGAATAACAATCAAGAAAATAATACCAGCCTTTACCTACCAAGCAATATAGCATATGGTCTATGATTGACATAGGGAAGTGATATTTCTCTATCAACAAATTAAGTTTGTGATAGACCATGCAAACCCTCCAACCTATAACTGATCTCATAGGAATCAACTCATTTTTAACATTCAAAACCATAGTGATACCTCCCTTTTTTGGAACATACTGGACTAGTCTCACCATTCACTATCAGCAATCGAATATATCACACATGCGTCCAATTGCTTAATAATTTCTTTGCACACAACCTCTTGTATTAGTGGGTTGATACGTGTTTGGTGCTCAATACTCGGCCTTTATTACTTGACTAGTTGAATTTTGTGAGTACATAAACTGGGTGGGATGCCAATGATGTCTATTATCCACCATCCAATAGCCCTTATGCATCTTTTGAGAATTACAATTAATGCATCTACTTATTTTTCATTAAGATCTGCCACAACAATCACACGAAAAGTACTGATAGTTACCCAAAACACATATTTAAGGTGGGATGGAAGAGCCTTCAACTCTAACACTAGTGGCTCTTTAATGGATGGACAAGTAAGTGGCGACTCACAATTTTTCTAGTCCAACTCAAGCTTAAGTTCATGCCTATGGAAACCATGGACCCCTAATACCTTTATTATTTCATCATAGTGTGGGTTGCCATCATTCTCAAAGTTCCTCAATATAGCCTCAAGAGTTTTGACACCCAACATTTTCTCAATCGGTATCTTTGGTTTCACTTTATCAGTACTTTTAATAACAGAGACAAATTTCAGATACACGGGTCTCTTCATGGATAGGACAATATTGAATATAAATTTTTGGTCATTTAATCTAAACTTGAGTTGACCCAACTCTATGTCTATAGTGCTTGCTCAGTAGCTAGGAAGGGTCTTCCTAAGATGATTGGAATGTTGAAGTCAACTTTATAACTAAGTATCATGAAGTATGTGGAGAAATATGAAATTGACAACTCAGACTAGAATGTCGTAGAGTATCCCCACAAGCTTTTACACTGTCCTATTTGTCAGCTAGCCACAACCATATTATAGTCGATGTAGGGGCTCCCTAGCCCAGTTGCTTAAAAACTGCAAGAGGCATTAAGTTGATGCTAGCTCCTTAATCACATAATGCCTTTGCAAAGTTGAAGACTCCAAGGGTGTACGGTATGGTGAATGCTCCGGGATCCTCCTTTTTCTATAGTAAGGACCTTGTTGAAATGGCTCCACAATGGTGAAGATTATGCGCAAGCTCATGGCTCACTTTCCTATTCTTAGTCACTAGGTCCTTCATGAACTTGGCATACTCGGGTATTTGCTCCAATGCGTCAATGAGAGGGAGATTAATATAACGCTGCTTCAACATAGAGATGAAATTCTAAAACTTTCCCTCTTCATCCTTCTTCTTGAGTCTCTGACAAAAAGGTGGTGGAGTCCTAGGTATGGGGTTCTACTTTCTTGGTGTTACTACTTTGTTGCTTACCCCATTCTTATCCTTGTCTCCTCCAGTCTATACATCCTTCTCCTCTACCATATCCTCACGAACCACATCACCAATTACCGTCATTGATGGGTCGGTCGTTTGCTTACCACCTCATGTAGTTACTGTCATGCACTGTACATTACTTTTTAGATTCTATACTGTATTGCTTGACAATGTACCCTTCTGACATTGATTCAACTATATTGAATCTGACCAAATTACTTTTCCAACTTCTTAATATGCACAGAGCGAGACTCAATCTTATGATTAATACCTGATATATTATCTTTTAGACCATTCAAAGTGTCATCTTATGCGTTAGCCTTTTTCAATAATTTATCTAATATCTTTTCAATGCATATGCTACGAACCCCAAAATCATGATTGTTTGGTGGCGTATATAGACCATTTCCATACCCATCTATATGTGCCCTATCACCATCTTGATCTTTTCCCCTATTTCTATCAAAATATTCACCTCGGTTGTTGTCCCTGTACGTGTTGTCCTTATTAAAGTTTTGACCTTGGATTCCTTGATCATGGCGCCAATAGTCCTAGTTGGACCCTTGAGCATTGGTTTGAAATCTCCATCTGATCCATCTGAAACAATTACCCTCCTCATAACATGGCTCCTCATAAATGGGTGTTCTTGGTGGTTGATGATTGACCGCATTCACCCGCTTTTATTTTGCTTCATCAGTAACTCGACATTGGTATTAATCCGTGCTAACTCTTGCGACACTTTCTCATTGATTTTGACCTACTCCAAATTTGTACTCACTACAAAAGAGCTCTTAGATATTGACTTATCCCTTGTTCCTTATGCATGATTAGTCATTGCTACCCTTTCCATTCATTGAGCCATATCTATGAAAGTGCACTTTAGGAATGATCCTCTAGTTATGGTGTCAGTGACTACTTTGCAATTATCATCTAACGCCCGATAGAAGATTTTCACAAATGACTCGTCGGTGATCTTGTAGTTTGGAACACTTCTCAAGCACTTAGTAAACTACTCCTATCTAACTCTTATTATAATCACTGAGCAATTTCCCAAAGTTATTGATCTGGTCCTTCAGCTTTAGCTTCTTTGACTTGTGAAAATACCTCTCTGAAAAGGCTCTCTGCATTTCTATCCATGTAGTGATAGAGTTGAGGGAAATCTCAGATAAATATACTCTCACTTTACTAATAAGAGATAATAGAAATACACGGAGCTCAAGTGCATCCATAGATAGATTTTGATTCCCCCATCATACTCTTACAGACGAAGGCAACATTGTGTAGATGATTATCCGGATCCTTTGTTACTAGGCCCAAGAACAACCTTCTATACTGCTACATTTGTAGTAACCCACTATATGTGACAAGCTTTGTATCTTTTGGTAGGGGAGGTAACACGATTACTCCTATAACATCCACTGTTATAGGATCAAGTCTGTAAGGATTCCGTCCATTTCGTACTACTTGTTGACCTTGTGGTGGTTGATTGTCTGCCACCAGTGATAGTGGTGGGTTCTGATTATTCAAGTTAAGTGCAATGCTAGCAGAGTTGGCATTATCTTGAGTCATTCTTCTCAATTGTCATGACCCCAGCCTATGGCCTAGTTGTGACATAGCGAATGGGAACTTGAAGGAACCCCAAGCAAGCCTCAAAAGTATTCATAACACATCCTTGGTTGTGGAAGCATAGGGAAACATTTAATCAAGCAGCAAATAATTCTAGGAGAAACGAGACTTTGCACTCATGCTTTGGGGATGTTATAGGGAAGGGGATGGACATGGATCACATAGCAAATAATTTCTAAGGGGCGGGTAAGTAGGACTCACGCTATGGGCATTAGGGACTTAGGACTTCCATCTCAACATCAACATACAACAAGCACATAAGGGGAATAAGGAGTAAGGGATTTTTCCATATTTACAAAACATAAGATTCAAGCACATAACACACATAACATAATTATATCGAACGACACCTCAAGCCCACGAATGGAATGTAGGCCAAGACATCTCCAGGCTCACCCTCAACAATAGTATCAAAACAAAAAATGAGTCTAAGTAAAGCATGAAAATAAGTGGAACTTTTCCTCGAATGTGGAGGACTCAAAAGAACTCTTCACCTAAAACATCTGGCCTCGTGGAGAAAGAGGATAGAAAGGAGCTCTGGTTCATACATTGTGAGATCATGTAGGCTAAAAGTATGTGTTAGCACTTGGAATGTACTGAGTATGCATCGTGCAATTGCAACAAAGAACATAAGCCATAATTAAACAATATGTATAATCATAATCAATAAATATAAGCTCAGTATGTCATGCATGCTCAATGCCATGGCCAAATATACATGAGGAATTATCAAGTCATATAACATAGCATACATATATGGGAAAAGACCATAACCGATATGTAATACTAAGTGAGCTACTACTTGAAATTCTGATGTTCACTCCACATCGGACTAGGAGTGGTCTACTTGTCAAGGTAAGCCAAACACTCACCTTATAGGAACTCCACCCTTTTCGAAAAGTGCTTCATAATAACCTTGTGGGAACACCACCCATTTTGGTCAATCATGAAACTTAAGTTATATCGATCCATTAGCTAATTTATAAGCCTATAGTGGAAAATAGTTATGGGATAAGGGTTATCTACTAAGGTCCGGTCGGTGCTTCCTTACAATCCAAAGTAATACTTAAAGCATACTTATAGACATAATATGCAAAGAATTATAATATCATAACATCATCATAGTTCATAGAGTAGCTCATCAAAACCAATGCTTCTTAACATCAACATAGGGTTTCATAACTTTCACAATAGTTTTCATGTCTCAGAACATGCATAATAGCCCCTTTCAAAATTCATATCATTCAGAGTTTCACATAACTTGCCATACGACTATCACAATCAAAGAAGCTTGGTATATATCTTCATTCATATCATGTCGAGTTCACACAAAAACTTTAAAATCATGCAAGTCATGAGTAAATGCTATGGGAGTTGCAAAAAAAAAAAATCTCTTATTCATTATTCCAAAGAACCCAGCAGAACATAGTAAAACTTGCTTAGGGCATCATCAAATCCTCATATAAATCATAGACTCCACATGGGATTTCAATGCTTAAGCATCATCATATAAAAAGCTTCATAAATTTTTCATGTAATACCATAACTTTGGGAATGACAAAGGAGAGGAAGAATGGTTGATCTTGTGGGGGAAAGGTCTCCACAATAAAAACTCACATATCTTGATAATTTAATGGATGAAAATCTAATTGTTTTTTTGGAAGAATTTAAAATCCTAGCTTGCATTCTTGCTTGAGTGCCTTGAAGATCCTTAAGAGAGTTTGGGACTTAGAGATATTTTTGGAATAGAAAGGAATGAATAGATTAGGGTTGTTCATGCTGATAAAGGTCCTTTGATGGGTAAAATGATGCAACTTAGGCTTCAACAGATAAGAAATATCGAATTTGACCTATTTAAAACTTGGCCAGATAGGACCATGAGACCCCGTTTACGGGTCATGGTCCAGTCTATGAGCCGTAGAAATGATTTTGTCTGTTGTCACTTTTGAATTTTCAGAAACTATTCTCTGATCTCCAAATCCATGACATGACTTATGGCTTGTAAGTTGGCTATAGGCCATTTGATAAGTTATAGGTTGAGTCCCTAAAATCTGAAATTTCACCAAGTCATCCCCAGGTTCCATGAACCAACTTACGGGTCGTACAACGACTTACAACCTGTAAGACCCCTCGTAGTAGTTGACAGTCAGAAATTTCCAAAACTTATTTTCTTGCATTTTTCATACTTCTCATTGGTAGGATCTTACATCAATGATCTTTGAATCTCTAGATAAAATGGAGCGAAAGGAGTGGCTCGACTCCGAGTATTGCACATACACTACACTTCTATGTTGCAAGAAAAACAAAAACAAAAAAATGTAAAATAAGAAAATAGGGTTTAACTCTCCAATTACCCTAATTAAACCAATCTAAAAGCTATATTTCCTAACAACGATGTTAAAATTTGATCACGCCCAAATTACACCTCCCAATTAAGGTATAAGCGGTCCCGGTTCAAATATAGAACCTAAGAACGATTAGGGTCGGTTCCATGAGGAATATGGTCTAGAATTTGAGTAACTAAACCAATTAAGATGAATTAATCAACTTACTTCCCAAAAGGAGGGTTTAATATAATATCAATAATTTAACCTAACTAATATCAAATAGTCAATAACCTAACTAATATCAAATAGTCAATACAAGTGTTATGAATTTAATGAGAGAAGTAATTTGGGTATTGAGTTACCCATGAACCCCTAATGTAGTATAACCTCATAATTGTTATCTTTTCTAGTGTGTAGCATGCAGAACTAAAGTTATGTTTACCTCATTCCTTGCTCCAGCAACTAGGCAAATTTGAACACACAACTTTGTCCGTTTACAGGTATCACATTACTAACCCTTACCTTATCTCAGTACAACCAGCCCTTGGCCTATTCAGTTTGATTAGATGAGTGTGCTCATGTTGAATCTTGTTATTTCATCCCTTTTTTCATTCATTACGCCCTTGGTACAGTACGTAAGAGTAAGAATTTATAACATTTGGAACTATTAAAAAGCAATCAAAACAAAGAGATAAATAATATATGTCTGCACACTTTTCAAGGATTAAAAATTATTTAGTTTTGCTTTGTTAGTTCTTCATGGTTCCCACAATCCTAGTTGTGGAGTTAGATACTCATGTTCATTGTAGATAAAAGAATCATGTTATAAATTTGCATAATTGAACACTTAAAATGACAAATTGAAGAACACAAAATCCAAAATGTTCACATGAATCACAATATTATAACCCAAAGATAAAGTCAAAAGTTATCCACATAACATCTCCAAGAACATGCTTGAATAATGTAATAATGTGAAGTCTACAGTTTTGTACTTCTGAAAATACCCAAAAATCCTATTTATAACAAAAGAAATTCAAATCTTGAACTGATTAGGAAACCTAAATCGGGGCTTTTTGTTAACGGAGTTACGGGCCGTGTGAGGCCCCATATATTGAAAGGTATGAAAGTGACTAAGTAATGAAATCACAAAATTTTCTAAGTACAGTGGCTTTTACAAAGGGACCAACAAGCCATAAGTTGTTCCACAGGTCGTAGCTTGTGCTCGTGGAATAGAGGGTAGAATTAGTGAAGAGATGGTTTTCTAAAGTTTGGAGTATGAGTTACCAGTATGGTTTGTACTTTGGTTGACGGGCCATAAGTCATATCATGGATTAAGATTTAGAGATAAGTTCTGATGGTCCAAAAAATTTTACCAAATGAGACCCCCTTTACCAACCCGTGGAATGGACTACGACCGTAATCGGGTTTTTGTGGTCCTATCTGACAATTTTTAAGAAGGGGCAATTTATTCATTTTCTAATATTCTAAGCCTAAGCTACATCATTTTAGCCCCCAATTAAGCCCTTTCCAGCCTTATGCAACCTTAAATAACTTAATTCCTATTCATTTTAAAAAATAACCAAAGTCTAATTCCTCCAAAATACTCCCATGTTCCTCTTTGGGTTCTCTTCATTCTCTCACAAGATTTTCATCTCCAATTGCACCAAGGTTTGTGGGTTTTGATTTTTGGATAATTTTCCTCCACAAAGCTCTACTATTCCTCTTCCTCATTTATTTTCAAGACAAGGAAATCTAAGGAAATTTTATGAACTCATTTATTTGATGAAATTATGATGTAATTTATGGTATTTCTACCTTTGTAAACCTTATTGCATTGAAATTACATGTGTAATTTATGTATTTGTGTGAGGTGTAAGGAAGCCCTATCTAAGCTTTAATTTATTATGGTGGGTTACTTTGAATGATTTGAGAATGGCCTCGTTTACTCTTCTCATGTCCTAAATCTTGACTTTTGCATGATTTTGAGCATATATGCATACTAATGTGTTATTAAAATACAACATTTTTGATGCTTAAAACTTGAAATTTTGTGTTTTCCCAATGCAATGTTAGTAGGTTTGATGTACTTTTGTGTTTGTTTTGCAAGATTTCAGGGTTGGCACAATGTTTGGGACAAATATGCAGAAGTTGCTGATTTTGAAGATCCACGAGACCTCTTACTATCCATAGAGCATTCTACGAGCCGTAGAAGATTTTATAAGCCGTAGACCAAGTCTCGTACCCTAAGGATAAGAGAATGAGGACTTTCTGAAATTTCATCAGATGAAACCCCTTACGGGACGTAGAATCTTTTATAGGTCATAGACGGGTGTTTTAGAAGACAAGTCCAAAATTGAAGCAACAGTTCACAAAAGCCTGACTACGAACCATAGATTGTTATACGGCCCATAGAGCATCTCGTAGAGCTTTTCAACCCAGTTGTCCTATTTTGTTTTGCATTTGTATTTTAAACACTATAAATAGATTTTTAGGTTATTTTTCTTAAAGAGTCTGAGCGAGAGCTAGTGATAGTCAGTAGAGAAAAAGTAGATAACGAGGGAAAAACATTAGAGAGTTTGACAAACACTTGTGAACTTTAATTTCATCTTGTAATTACAACCATATGATTCTTATTGAAGAGTTAGATTTTCTTGTGCTTAATTCTAGTGCGTAAGTTCTCTATTATGTTATTCAAATTCATAAGTATTGCATTTACACTGATCATGAGTGGCTAAATCGAAAAATAGGATTATGAGAACCATGAAGTACTAACAAAGTAAAATAGGATAATTCATAATTTTTGGAAAGTGTGCATGCATGTGTTAATTAATTCTCTTTGTTTTGAGTGCTTTCTAGTGGTGGCCAATATTAAAACTAGCCAAGTTTTACTGATTGGACTAAGATATTAATGAATAGGAAAGGAGATTAATTAATAGAATTCTATCGATGTTTCTCATCTAATCAACCAAACTGGGCCTAGAGGAGTTGTACTAGGACAATAGGAAAGAGTTAAAAATGTCATACTATAGGGATGGACCACATCATGTAGTGAAATTCTCCTCTTGCCTATGCCAAAGGGTTTGGTGAACTTAACTTACCGTTCTGCATGCTACACACTGGAAAAGAATTCGGTTATCTGGTACTACGAAGTAAGGGAATCATGGGGAACACAATACCCTAGTTTTTTCTCATATTTGTTTAACACTTGTCTTAGGTTAGAATTACTTTTTACTAGTTATTATAACACCCCTCCCCTTTGTGGAGATAAGTTGGTTAATAAACCCAAATTGTAATTGAATTCTTCTAAGTCTATCATATTCCCTGTGTCCGACCCTAACCTTGGTTAGATTTTATATCTTGACAACGACCGCTTCTTCAAAAAGGAGGTGTAGCTCGGGAAATATTAAGATTTTGATGCAGTTGCCGAGGAATACCGCTAGACTTGTCTAATTCAAATAATTTAGGAATTAATCCTTATTTCCCTTATTTTACATTTTTTCTTTTTTTTTTTCTTTCAGGAAATAGGTGTAGTGTATGCCCAACATTCGATGTTGAGGCATACCTTTAACTCCGTTTGACCTAGAGATCCAAAGAAGACCAAGAAGAATGACCTAAGATAATGCCAACAACATGAAAAATGTAGCTTTGAACAAAAATGAGAATGAGAATGCAAACAATGAAAATCCATCTTCTCTTGAGGATATTGCTCCATAGCCACAGGACTTTAATGGCGAAGTTTATCAGTGGAATCAATATCGACTGAAACATATACCTATGGAGGTGACTAGAGCTATTATGTTACCACCACTATCGGCTGACACAAAGTTCATAGTTTCTAGTGGGTTGCTTTAGATGTTGCAGAACCATAGGTTGTTTGTGGGCTTACCATCAGATGATTCACATATCTACACATCATTGCATTTGTTTGCAAGAGTATGATGGAAATACAGAATTTATGTACGGATGGTGTGGGACTTTGTGTCTTCTTATTATCTATGAAAGGCAATGCAACACTATGACTATCCATGCTCCCATAGAGTTTTATTACAAGTTGGACTAAGTTTTAAAAGGTATTTTTGGAGAGGTATTTCCCATGATCAAAGAAGCTCAAGTTGAAAGAGCAAATCAACAACTTTGAGTAACTTCCTGGTGACTCGATCGGTACTAATGGGAGTGATTCACAAAGTTCTTGAGAAGTGTCCTGGACCACAACGTTCTGATAATGCCCTGGTGGAAATCTTCTACTGAGCTTTGGATACAAATAGCCAAGCATATGCTGACACCATCTTGGGGGGCGTATTCGTAGATCAATCATTCATAGAGATTGCCTATCGGCTAGATATGGTGGCCAAATTGAATGTTAGTGAGGACGAAAGAATACTCTTCTCACCAAACATTTGGGTATAGTAGGCTTAATCTTGGAGCAAGCTAAGATACCCAAGGAGATCATGCAAATGCTTGCTCAGAACAATGCCAACATGGAGATGCTGATTAAGCAAATGCTTGAATGAGCTAGTCCTAGAGGCATACAGGGAAGTTACCAACACAGGATAGGAAAGATGTGCAGAAGGGGACCGCAAGGATGGCTGTAGGAGTAGTCTTTATGTGCCTCCTCATAATCGTGGCGTAGGTACCAGCAATTCCAAGATTTAGGAGATGCTTGGCCAACTGTTGAGGAAGGCTGACACACACGATGAGACCTTGAGGGGGATTAATTCTGACATCGCCAGTATAAATCAAAAAATTGAATCTTATTCTATTGTGATCAAATGGCTTGAACTTCAATTTGGAAAAGAGTCAACTCAATTCAGTTAGTTCCAGATGGGCATAGTGCCTAGTAACATAGGGCAAAACCTAAAGGATACTAAACGGTTCAAGAAACTTATGACTAGTGGTGAGAGAACCACCGATCCTTCTACAACAGTTTATAAGAAAGCACGAAAGCTTGGCAAGTCTAAGTATCCAAGCTATCTATGTTGTGCCGCGACAATAAATCAGGTGTTGCTTGGGAGGCAACCCAAGGTACGCATTGGCGCTTAGGCGCCTAGGTATATCTTTTAACCCCTGTACTTTGTTTCTTATTTTTTGTGTAGATTGAGGACAATGCATGACTTTTTCAATGTGGTGTAGGTAGTTATAGGCCTCAGTGAAGTCTGAGTAGTCTTGGCCTATAACTACCCCAATTTTTGAATCATAGGGGTTTTCTTGCCTATATTATTTTTCCTCATGGATATTTAATTTCTATTTAGCTAGCTTGTTTAGGATGTTTAGGTAGCATTGGTAGCATATAGTACTGATATCTGTGGCATATATGTGTCATCCTGCTATTTTGCGAAAAATGGTACCCGTGAAATTTTTGATTAGTTAGTCTATATAGAAACCATGCATGAGTAATTGTGTTGGAAGTGCTTGTTATGACAGGTGAGGATAAATTGAGGTAAAAAGCATGATATGTGAGTCTCTGTTGATAGTGTAATTAATGCCATATGAGTGTGAGTTTAATTTGCTAATTCATGTATCGTGTTTCAATCCAGAACTTGTCCTATTACTCTGATTTAAACTGTAGGCTAGTTGGATTAGGAAAGAATCCTAGATCAGTGTTCATAATATTCCACTTAGCCTAAATAACCAACCAAATGTGAGAAATCCCTATATCATGATGTTTGAGCCTGACATATACCTTTTCTTTGTTAAAACCTAATTGACCTAGACTTATTAGATGTAACATCCTAAGATTGGCCCTGGTCCTTCGTTAAACATTGTGTACCTTGACTGAGGCAAAAATCTTAAGTTGAGGGTAGCTACCAAAAGTGGCCTTGGTTCCGAGGATGGATAATATGCACCTCAACTTAGGCCAAAAGCCTAAGTTGAGGGTGGCAGGTGTAAGGGTAAAATATAACAATTATGCAGAAAGTTAGTGATACATGGAAAAGGGGAAGACAAAAGGTGTATAGGGTGCAAGAAAAATGTGTGATTCCTTATTTATGAACTATAAAGAAAAATGAAGTGCCAATACAAGACAAAAAGCTGAAAAATGAGAAGAAAGCACCTAGATTAGCTTGAAATAGGAGAAAGGGAGAATGAAATGAAAGTAACAATGTTGGTAGGGTAAAAGTATAGAAAAATGCAATGTCAAGGAGGGCCTTTAGTCACTATGTTCCTAAAGCATCTTACCAAAGCCTCTTGAACCTATATTACAAGCCTGTAAAGTCCCAAAGCGATCCTAGTCCAAGTAGTCATAGGTCTTAGTCATGCATATAGGGGCAAGCATATGGTATTGGACATGATATATGAATATCTTTTGTGAGAGTGAGTGACTTTGGACAAACCCAGGATTGTATATGAAAACATCATTATGAGTGAGATATGGGATTTCGTTCTGTGAGGGCACTTGCATTGCATTGTTAACGTTAGACTTATTCAGTGATTGTGGCTTATTGATGTTACCTCATTTGTCATAGTTGCGTTGCCACATGCATTGATCTATGTTGGTTGGCTGGATAGCTATCTGATTGTGTTTTGAAAAGTGGTGTAGGTTATTGTGACCCAAGCCTAGGGCCTAGAAGTGACACGACGCAAACAAAAAACCCAAAGGGACCCCAAGCAAGCCTCTTAGAACATCATTACACATCCTTGGTCGGGGAAACAATAAAACAAGCATCAAGAGGTAATAAAGTGGGACAATCGAGGATAAGGGAAAGCACTTTCATATCATAGACATCAAGAACAATAGAGTCAAGGCTCTTAGCATAGATACACAACATGTTCAACAAACACTTCTAATACATAGATAAGAGTGGGCGCCAAGACAAAGCAACTGGGCTCACCATCATAGTCAAATTAGAATATAATGAAGAATGTCTCAATACATAATAAGAACAACATAGACTAAGTTTCCCGTAGTGGAGGACTCACCAACTAGCTTGAATAGTATCAAATTAGCCACGTGGAGGAGGAGGATGATCAACTTGAGCACCGGTTCTTACATGGTGATATCATGTAGGCAAGAGTATGCATTAGTATGTTTGAATGTACTAAGTATGTAGGATGCAATGCAACA
>JAABOM020069995.1:0-37454 GCA_011800125.2 Solanum clarkiae | reverse complement strand
CATTAAACCCCCCCCCCCCCCCTTGTTGCAAATTTTTTAAGAAACATTAAAGAAATCATGAACACAAAAAAATTTTTAGAGCAATTTTGAATTTTTTATTATGAGTTGGGGGATCTATAAGTCTATACGTGTACCTACATTTTATCCATTTTAACCATATTTGTATGAAATCTTAAAATAGATCAACCTATATTCACCCATTTAGAAAATATGAGTCCATTAAAATAAATATTGGTAAAATGATTTTCTTTTATCTTATATGGATTGAAATTGCCACCCCTACGAAACCCTAATCATAGAGATGCAATAAACCTAAGTCATCTCAAGTCAACTACTCATGGTTCTTACAACCCCAAGTTGTGGGTGCTTAGCTACTCATGACTAAGGCAAAACCAATAAAAATTCAAATACAAGATATAGTTGAGAGTTTTACCACAAGCAATGAAGAATGTAGACACCACAAGTTACAAACCCAAGAGCTTGATAGATTGACAAAGTGTACAAGGCAAGATTTGCAATCCCCTAAATGGCTTTTCCAAATGAGAATGATAAACTAATACCAAACCCTAAAATATTCTTGAGAGAATATTCAAAGGCAAGCCCTAAGTCTACAATGTCTCCTCTCTAAATAAAACCCTAACTTAATGTATTTATAATGGTTACAAAATAAACCCTAAAAAATTCCAAAGAAAAGACAGCTGGCAGCTAGTATGCCTCGCAGGTATGACTCGTAGGGTGGCCTACGAGTCATAATCGGGGTCTTATATCAGGATCTTGGCATCTTGGACTCAGTTGGTGCGACCCACTGGTACGAGTCGTTACTTGGGCTATGACTCGTACGCTCCTCTCGTAGTCTAGGACTTCAGTTTTTTTGATCCAACATTTTGGCTCTCTAATTTCTGCTACGAGTACACCCATACAAGTCATAGTAAGACTTACGACTATAGGATGTCCTCGTAGGGGTGACCTCCGCTGAGCAGATTTCTGATTTTTGATTTTTGTTTCTTGCTACGACACACTCTACGACCCATAACTTGGTCTATGACTAGTAGGTGAGCTCGTATGTCCTATGATTCTATAACGCCCTGGGAGGGTACCCTAAACATGACTGGCACTTGAAGACTATTGCTAGTCCCCAAGTGGACCACCTAGTATCATTGCCATCGTTTAATTCAGTCATCTGTGAAAGGAAACAATATAATGAAAATAAATACTATCCTATCTGTGGGCTCATACTTTTGATACCAATCTGTCATACGGAAGTAGAATAGATAACAAAATGTCTCAATGTAAAGAAAGGAAGTATGAGGGAAAATAACCCTTGACATCAACATCAACATCTACATCTATGGAACCTCTATACTATAGTCTAAGACGGTACCATGACAGGCCATGGCTACCAAATGTTAAGTAAAAGACTTTCCAATCATAAAAATAAATAACTTCCAAATGCTAGGGAGGACTCACCACTGTCATGAATGAAGAGCTTTGAACCTCAACGATCGGGCTACTGAAATCCTCAATCTATTGTATCTGCATCATAAAATGATGCAGCACCAGAGGGACGTTAGTACGTGGAATGTACTATACGTAAAATGGGCTAAATAAAAAGGAAATAGTTTAATCATCACGAGTCCATCACTCAGCCTCACCTCAAATATAAGAGACAACACTCTATCAGCTCACTAGCTATCAAGCATCAAACGTTTACTTCACATCGGAGATCTATCATCATGAAACCTATCAAGGATTTTCGATTACTGACAACCACTACCTATGAGCCGGTATGATACAATGAAGAGATATCGTTGCCACATCCATCCAGTACCTTGTCGGGGTAAAGGATGATTCTGTCAATGGATCCAAAAGCCTGTCAAGTCCTCTTTTGGGACAAAGGGAGAATCTACTTTCATGGTCTAGTTCTCTTATTTGGCCACGTATTACTGAGAGAAGTGGTGATCTCTTCTTGCTTGCTGGGAGAGAGGAAGCCTCTGCACCATCTTTTCCAGCCAAATAGCGAGTGATCACTCAGTAATGAACACTAACTAAAAGTCGCCAAGAATGACTACCTATCCCTTATGGGAATTGAACCCGTGTCTTCTACAAGAAAAGATGATGTCCTAATCACTAGACGAAAGGGACCAAAAAGCCATTCTTCATATAGCTCAGCACTAAGAATATGAAGTGGTTCATTTTCTTTCTATATGCAATTCAAGATTTTCTTTATGTTCATGTTTGCGATTTCTGATGTGAATTCGGCTGGTCATCCCCCCTTCCTATGGGTTCTCCCATCGACCCAGTGACACACCAACCACGCCCCTTCTCTTTCTCCGATCATAAAGCCTCCTGATCCTTTTATTTGTTTTTCATCCCTCCTGAATAAGTAAGACCCCACTCTTTTGAATGAAAAAAAGAGGGGCAAAGTGCCCGTTTGAAGTGGCAAAGGCCTATGCTACAGTAAGCAAAATGGTCAATTGAGGTGCGAAGCAAGTCACTTAGTCGAACTAGAAAACTCTAAAGAAGGGGAGGCTAAGGTTACGAAGTAAGGCCATCTGGTTAAGAAAAGCTCAGGTTATGAAATCGTTTAGCCGTTAGTTAATTGAAAATGAAAGTAGTAGTGAGGCATTGGTATGGAGTTGTGTCAATTGTGGATATAGACTAGGCTAAGGGATGGACTTCATCTCTTCTATTTTCTTCAGTTACACCTTACACTTCAGCTGGGTATCCACTATGGACTGAGACTACGCAAAGGTAGAACACCATGGAAACTTCGGTGACTTTATCATCAACCATGATTTCGCTATGCTCAATAAGAAGCCGGAATAGATCCATAGGTTCATGTTCTGCTTCCAAAGTCAGTCATCTATAGTTCACATTAGGAAAGGGTGACTCTCCCGTAGTGGGTAGTTCCAGTAAGAGAGAGAAAGTTTGATTGATAAGGGCATTCTATGAATGGAGGAATTAGCTCAAATCTGATCTGAAGTATATGTTTTCGTGAATCGGCGGAAAGAATTTCAATAGGCCAGGAAACCATTTCCGCTAAAGAGTTCTTTATTGCAATGTTTTTTGGCGGGTTGGTTTCTTTTGAAAAGAGGATTTTCTCCCTTTCCATCTCATCTCTTCCATGCTTCAGTTGCCGAGTATGATTTGGTATAGATTCAAAGTTTGAAGCTGGAGCCTCATGTTATAGAACGAATGTTTTATTTTCAATCAGCTTCGAAGAATGGTCGGGAATTGTCTTCCTAAAAAGAAGAGTCTTCATTTGGAAAAATTAAGTTTTTGATTCCTTAGATAATCAAATAAAGTTTCAAGCCGGTTATGTCAACAATTTCAAAGTAAGAAAATAAAGGCCGAAATTAAGATGAATGTCGACTCGGTAAATCACCTAATTTTGTATAGCTGAAAGTTGCAAAATCGGTTGAAAGAATTGAAAGGAATTCTTGAAAATAAGCTTCAAAGCTTGAACTTTCACTTTCAATTGTCACAAGAAGTGAGGATGACACCAGTCCTGGTTGATTGTTTTGAAGTGAAGGGCGTTTTCCTACTAATAAATACAGATATGTGGCCTTAGTATTAGAAAAATAATTAGCAGGGGTATGTTCTAAGTCTTTAATGAATATCGGGGAATTTGGACAAGTATTACTTCACTTCCTCTTAGTTCAAGCTATTCCTTAGATATTGTTCATCTTCCACTGCCCGAGGCCTTCAGAAAGAAGGAATTCTTTTGTATTGAACTTCTTCATGTCTTGGTTCATCATCATTCTTAATAAGTCAGATACTTGATCAAGGAAGCACTGCCCAAAGGTTCTTATTGAGCCGATCCTCGGTGGCTGAAATCATCTCAAAGATGAAGTGAAGAAAAAAGCCAAGTTATTGTAAAAGTGCAAAATTTCATTCTATAAGGTAGGGCTTTAGTTTTTCACTAGAAGTTCAGCCTAGAGTTGATTGACAGGTTAACCCCGAATTGAGTTGATCGATCGGTTACCTCCGGTAATTGACCTCTAAACTCGGGGGAACTACTAACAAAAGCACCATGAGACAGGACTTTTATCCCAAGCATCTCCTTCTGCACGAGTGGCTATCGCGCCTAACCTTTGAATTGAGCTGCTTCTTTCTCTTGTCCCTTATCTAGCTCTTGCTAGTGGCTTTGAAGTAAGCAACCCGCGCTATATAGGGGTAGAAGAGCATCAGGATTTAAGAAATGAAGATTACTTGAAGAGGGAGAGGCTGAAGGGGGAAATGGAAATAAGGTGGAAGGAAATGGGGATGCACCTATAAATCTTGAATTAGAAGGAAGTCAAGTAAGCGGGGAGAAGTTCAATTAGAAGAGAATGACCCCTTTCTTGACTTTCCACTTGCTAATGAACTTCTAGCTCAGCTTAATGCAAACCTTGACTCGAAAAATGAAGTATTTCCTAATCTATCTCATAGTATTACTGAAAGAATATGGGCTCTTCTCGAAGGAGATGCCGCTAATTCTCCTTCCTTAGGTCTCAAATATGATTGATCCAGCAGAGTGGATAAAGAATTACCTAAATTTTGTATTCTACTTAGTCTCTCCTGCTAGGTGACTGGATATTTTGCTTCTTTGCTAGTTCCCTTGAGTGGGTATAAAACTTTCTTATTCTAGGTTATTTGGTGCCTTCTTTTGTGGACTCCTAGGGATTCCGTATAGAGAAAAAGATAGTGTTCAAGTTGAACTAGCTCTAGGGTTATTAAAAACCTCTTTGCCTTCGACAGAGTACATGTTTTTGAAGTTGGAAAAAGCTTTGCCTAAAGGAAAAGTGTATAACCCAAGGCTACGAACCAAAGGAGGGAGGCTAGGTCTCAATCAATAGAAAGAAAATGAGAGAGATCCACTTCATTTATCACAATGAATTCTTTTTGTTCGATAAACTGTTGTCAATATAAGTATTGAATATTGAAAAATGGATTTCAAAATAAATTTCATAAGAGAAGAAGATGAGACAAAGAAGGAATTAATAGAGGTGTATCGAGAAGTTTAATATCTTCTCAATCGAGAAAATGTTCTTGCTTGTACTTCTCTTTATTTTTCGAGATTGGGATGGTGTGAAGTGCACCACTCTTTTTATATAGGAAGTTCCTTCTTTCTTTTGAGCCCTTTTTCATTTGTGCATCTTCTCCCATGCTTTCTGTTGGTCAACGACTTTATTATGGTCGAGAGGATCCCCCAATTCTTCATTCATCCAAAAGTCCTGGTTTCCATACTGAGGGTACATCTTGAACCATTTGAATTTAATCACCTGGCTCTATGCCAGGTCTTGGAAATCTTGTGTGGAGACAAAGAAGAATACCCATTCTATGCGGAAGTCAAAAGGACCCAGGTAGAGCATTTCCGGGGCTTTTTAAAACAAAAGCACCAAGCCCAATTGGAAATGCATCATCACCGAGAGTTATTTGAGTTATGGAAATCCCTTGAGAGAAGGAATGTTTTTATAAGCGAAAAAATGCCTCCCTAAGAGAAAAACTTTTCTTCTTGTCAGGGAAGCCCCATAACATTTTTTTTTCATTGTTTCAAGTTCTAATTCGTGTAGTAATTCAGTTCTGATACGTAATCAATCCTACTAGTTTTGTTCATTACTAAAATGAATCAAATCTTATTAAATATTTCTATTTCTCCTTTGAATTATTTAAATGTATCCTATGAGTTTCATTTCGTACTGGAAACTATTTTAGGAGATGTTTGAATCCATTCCATTCAGATATTGATTGGTCTTGGTTTGACATGGTTTACACATTACTAGTTCCCGGAAGAGTTAATATCTCCATTAGCTAAACCCTTTCTTACCCTTCCTTTGGATTTGTATTTTGTTCATACACAATCAATAGAGGCCTTCCCGGCATATGTTGCAATGTCTCCAATAACATGCTCTTACTTCATATTTTCCTTAATAAGTCATTAAATTTGGTGTTTTTTGATCCCCATTTGCTATGGGGAACAAAGGACGAAATAAAATCGATTCCTTCATTTAAGTGATTCTCACTTCTCCTTGTTCCTATTCCTAACTCCTCCCCGGGTTGTTCCCAATGTTTGAAACTTTCCATAATTCATGGGTGCAACATCAATAAATTCGCTCATTATCAAGTTACAACCTAAGATCTATGACCATATTGTGTTAACTGTTTGTATTTCATTCATTCCATTGGTTTGCTCCTAGGTACCTATAATTGTATTTGTTTGCCAGAATCAAAGGGTATTTCTGTAGAAACCTCCATGAACTATGATCATTTTTTGATGGTTTTTTCGCTTCTCACAGTTGCTCTTGCCACACCTCCGGATATCTAGTGCCAAATTGTCACCCCTTTCTTATTTCTTTTATAATAGAGTTGGCTATCTTTGTGGCATCGATTGTACAAGTTCATGAACAGGGCTGGATGAGAGGAATGAGGGAAAGTGGCTTGATTGATAAAAAAGAAGAGTAGCCTCCCTAGAACCTGGCAAAGTCATTATCAATGAATTCTCAAGCAATCCTCAACCAACATATGCGATTCATTCCCGTAAAGATTATAACACACAAAAAGACTCCTTACTACTCCATGGGTTGTGGGATGAGTGATACATCTGGCGAGCGCTGGTGAAGAATGCGAGTAAAGCTGGAGCTTGAGTATTGATATATTCCATTAAGAGAAAGGAGACAGACTGGTAAGAAGGTCAACCACATAGGGGGCGATCCAAAAACTCATCTCTTCAGAGCGGACCAATCTTCCATGCTGCCCTCTGCCCCCTTTATTCTCTCTATGTAAAAAAGCATATGGGAAGCGCGAAGAGCTAAGCAACTAATGTCGTGGCGAAGGTTATACCTCATAAAGTCAGCCATCTAAGGTTTCGTATGTCTTATATCCTTTTAATCGAGTGAGAACTTATAAGGAAGGCCTTCATTTCCCTTCGAAAAAAGTAAAAAAAAAAACAAGTGCTAGGGAAAAGAGCAAGTTGCAGAAGTTCTTCTAGATCTCATGGGATAAGGCAGAATTTCTAACAAAACTTTCCACCTCTTGCTTTCAAAGAAAAAAGAATTTTGGAGATGAAATCCTGATTACATTACTGCAGGACAAAATTGGATTTGAAAGAGCAATCCAGAGAAAAGAAGCGTTGAGATAATACCTTGCATCCGAATCTCATCTACTGAAAAGAGGGAGACCTCTTGATCACCTAAAGATATTTTTAGGCAGAATTGGCATAGTTATTACTTTGAGGATTGAGCTACCAAAAGAGATTATCTTCCTTTGGTCTAGAAGATAAGATTTATGCAGTCCATAGAAAAATAAAAAGAAGAAAGTATTCTGAAGCCAAATGCTCTTGGATGGGTAGTTGAATAGGGGGATAAATCCTTTTTTCTCTTTTTTATTGAATGTATTCAATCATTCAGAGGTCATGAGAACAAAGAGTCATAGAGATGTGACTTTAGAGTTCCATAGGTTCCAAAGGCTAAAAGCCAGAGTAATTGATCCAATAGTTCTAAATATAGATAGAAGAATCCCGAATGAACAAACATCCATAAATGTCAATTCATTCAAGCAAGAGATTGCAACAATCCTTTCGTTTAACATTGTTCCCATAAACGAGTGAAAAAGACCTTATACATTTTCCCATTTCCCACCGGCCTGTCTAAGAGTTCAGTTCACTCGAAAGTGGGTAACCATTAAGGAAAGCGGCTGTTGAGTATTTGGTTTTAACCAGTTTCCCCACCCCTTATACTAAGTACTGTGAGAGGGAAAGAGCGCTCCTTCCCTTTACCCAAATAGTAAAAGAATGGCAATCCACCTATTGGTGTGCTGCTGCCTTCAATCGACCTGATCATCCAATCTGTTGTCCTCACTAAGAACAGATCCACAATCTCTAATCTAATGAATATGAAATTTGTATATATAATATACCTTTGCCTAGCTTCGTATTCCTAGAACTTCCAGTGCTAACGTGGTTGGTGTGGTAAGGCAGGCAACTCCTCTTTCCGAAGAAGAGTGCCTGCCTGAGTTATATTAAAATAAAGCTCTCTAGGGTATCTATAGATAAAGTTCTCCCCGAGTCAGAGACACAGGCTGCTACTCCTTTAGAAAGAGGGAATCCACAAGGAAGGATAGGACAAAGAATAAAGACCAAACGTTTTTCATCAGATGAGACCGAAAAAGGAAAGATGTCTATCAAAGAGCGAGAGGGACTGACTAAATAGCTGTCAACCAGCTCTGAAGGTTGAAAAGCATTTAGAGTGCCCCTGAATTCAAGGAAGGAAATCTATTTTGAAATCTTTCCTAGCTATCGTGCAATAGGAGGTGGAGCTAGAACTTTTTGTAGAATATAATAATGAAATCGAATCGAAGCTGTAATTGCATATTGATAATAATATAAGTAATATCAATATAGAATCGATATCTAATAGATATATTGACAGTAGATTCTCATTGAGAATAATCTATATGCTTCAAACATTCAATTCTAGGATATGAGATAGAATCAAGGTAGTTTCCATATGACAGGGACTTTTCTCTATCTTTTTTCTCTTTTTTCCTTGTCTCGTGGTTTGATACCATCTAGCCTCTAGCTAGGAACTATTGGATTCATATACCATATAAGTGAGAAAATCGTCCATGGCTAGCTATCCTTGTTCTCCTCCCAGGGATGTTTAGGAATATTGGTGCAGGAGGTTGAGGGACGACCACAATGAGTATGCATTTTAATATAGGATTAAATGGCTTTTGTTCGATCGAGGGGCAGAGATAGATATGAGCTGACATCTTATGTTATTTTCTATTTTGGGTGAGATGTACACCAAAAGGAGTTGATGCTAGAAACACTTTTCACCGGTAGTCCTCGATCGATAGTTAGCTCGACTCAAGTCAACAGGCGAGAGACAAGGTTGGCTGAGGGTATAAGGCATCATATGGGATCTATGATTGACTGTGCCCATTGTTGGCTTTGTCGGTGCTTTCAAATACTCTAGCAGTATATTTCATTCATTGTGTATATCCTTTTTTCGTGTCATTGACATCAGAGATTTTGCATTCAATCAAAAGGTTTGACATAAGAAATGTTCGAGTCTATCTATAGTATTTCTGTTTGTTTATAGTAGAGTAGTACATGAGGATGGAGACTCACAAGGGGAGTGTAGACCATAGTAAGAGGGATCCAAGCTAGCTACTATAGTTGGGCCATTTGGTGGGCCAACGTATTCCACCGGCGGTGAAAAGACGATAGTAGACCAGAAGAGGGCACCACCAGAACACCCGAATAAGGATCTATTTTCTTTTGAAGCTATAGTACATATGCACTTTCTACGTCTATCTTACTAATAATATTCCTTAACGTACATTTGTACAACAAAACTTCCCTCTGGGAGGTATTTTCAAGGGAAGGCAGACTCCGCAACTGCAGAGCGAGCCCTATCATTATACTATGCGATGCTTTTAACCAAAAAAATAGAAAGAAAACATCTTAGTTTTGTTCCTTGTTTAGGGGTCGGGAGAAAGCCTTCAAGACACGACTTCAAGCTATTAGTATGACTACCAGTCTCCTGGTGGCTCGATCGAGGTTAAAGTTGACATAATAAAGTGGATAGTGCCTCTTGATTCAGAGGGAAATTGGGAGCAACATGGGGCTTGCGCCCTAGATAATCCTAGGATCGACACTAGGGAAGAGTTCTTGGAGAGGCTCTATACCCTTTTAGAGGATCTTAATCAGGGTGGAGTCCATTCCCAGTATGACTTTCCTAGCTAGTGCTTCCTAGCTGACTATACTAAAAGAATTTCTATTGTCCATCCCAATCTTACGTATGTCATTCACACACTTTTCTACATCCATGCACAGGGTTGGAATTGGAAAAGTAATTGAATCAAAGAATCGGATTAACTCTGACATCTGTCGAAGCCATCCTGTGGTAAGAGTTGGGTAGAGGTAGCCCTCAATCACTTGCTAACTTACTTGATAAATTAGCTAGCAAGAAGCCAATCCTCAGATATTTGATTTTCAAGATAAACATTCGAATGCTACCAAACGACAAGAGTAGTCTATATAAACAGGGCACATGCATCATACATAAGGAAGATGCCGAAAGACTTACAATGAATTTCTCCATTTCGGCTTACTTTGGCCTTTATATCATAAAGTACATCAAGAAGCTTAAAATTGCAATAGAAGTGTCCAGGTCAGAATTTGTTGGTAGTTAGCCACTTTCTCTATAGGAAAAGACCTTAAGTTGTACAATAACTCCACTACTCTACCTTTCAAGTAGGGGTTCAATGGAGCTTTATTTAAAGAACATTAACCACCACTTCGACTGATGCGGCTCTCATCGTGAAAGAAGTAATGAAAGGGAAGCCCAGGGTCAAAGCACATTTTTTTGCCTGTATAGCTTTCTATAGAAGAGATATAGCAATGCATTCTAGGCAAAGATCATTGGTATTAGATGTATCGTTAGGTTGCGCCGAGTAGAATCTGCTCCCCCTTTTTTCCATTGCATAAAAGAGATCCCTTCCCCTCGCTTTCGAAAATGATAAATATGAAGTCCGGGAAGCTGTAGGTACTATGGATCCTCTGATACCCAAGCGGGTTTCTTTTCCCAGTCTCGCCGGTCTTGCTTGTAGGTCGTGATGTGCCTTGAGTTGGCCATCTCTTGTCCCCCTTCCAGTGGGGAACCCGCTCCCCGGTCGTCGCTCTACTGCGTCTGGCCCGTCCTCTAGGTACCTTTGGAAGGTAGGAAGTATGACAATGTACACACTTCCCTTTACTCCATAGGGCCTTCTCATTAGTTGTAAGGTTTGGTGGCCTGAAATTGACTTGGCTTCACCAAAAAGCCTCATCTCTAAAAGCCCAGCTCCCGAGCGTCCCTCTCGCAGTAGGGTTCCAACCCTCTCCTCACTCTTGTGACATGTTATGTTTCCGCTCTCTATTCCCAAGTAAAAGGTGAGTCCTATGCGTCCGTTTATGGATCACAGTCTCACGCAC
Organism: Solanum clarkiae; assembly: GCA_011800125.2. Lineage (NCBI taxonomy): Eukaryota > Viridiplantae > Streptophyta > Magnoliopsida > Solanales > Solanaceae > Solanum > Solanum clarkiae. Next base: position 26,497 of record JAABOM020069995.1, on the reverse strand, counting down.
TAATCCCTACAGGTGCCCGTAGTAGGTCAACCGCCCTACCTAAACCAATGATCATATCGATCCCTAGGCCACATTACAGGAAACGCTCAGCTTCAAAACCGTACATGGAGCTTCCGCCTCATACGACTCCTCTAGAGATAGAGATAGGCCCAGCCCAGGCTTGTGCAGTTAAGGCTGTTGTATAGGATCTCATAAGAAAAGAATGAAAAAAATGATGTTTCCTTTCCAACCAATCAAGGCAAATATTATCCCCATCCCCATATCCTGTTATCTCTACCAGTATCTCCTTTCTTTGATTCCTAAGCTCATCATACATATTCGATTTCCTCTTCATTTATAAAGGAGGAAAATTCCAATCTTTCGGGATTTGCAAAGCCATCAAGACTCGTTCACTTGATGTTCCATTAGACATAATGTCGGATAAAATGGAAAGAAGGAACTCCTTGTCTTGAGAGCCCTCATGAATTTTGTGGGTGAGCTCTTGCCAAGAGTGCACTTGGGGGATCCTTTCACCCAAGTTATTCAAATATAAATTGAGTATCAGTTGAATATCCTTCTAAAGGGCTTCCGGGACAAGCAACCGAAAGTGTTCTTCACTAGGCAGAAGTTCATTATCATAAAACGATAAATAGTCCGAAAGTGCGTGTGCAGCCACAAAAAAGTGAAGGAGACAACAAAAATCATTGAATAGGCAATTGTGAAAATATCAAGGATATTTGTGATATTTAGAAAGATTTTATGTTAATTCGCTCTACTCACACAGCGGTATACCGAAAAAAACAAGTGACTACCTTACTTAAGCATTTCTTGTTATTGTTATTCTTTCCTTAGTTGAAGTTTCCCTTCTCTGGCTTTCCCCTTAAGTGACAAGGGGGTGAGACTGACTTTCATTCATTATCGATGACGCAAAGGACAGATGTGCCTACCCGTAGAAAGATAGAGATGGGAAGCATACACTAAAAAATGAATGCGAGATAGAAAGGAGATGAACTACCATTAGATTATATATATGAGACTCGTCAATGAAAGAGAGAAGAAAAGCCCCAAGTTGTTGGTCTCTAACTAGAAAAGTCAATGCTTGAGCTTGAGAAGCTTCTGGTCCAGTAGGCCCACAAAATTCACTAGGATACATGGTATTATTGAACCAGACAAAGCAACAAGCAACGAAAGAAAAAACAAATAAAGCACTCAAACAAACTACAAGACAAGTAAGCCTCTCCAGACCATACAAGCGCACAGTACGGTGAGCCCGCGTAAAGGGTTTGGTTGAGATATGCTAGATTCCCCCAAATATACAAATGGTTATACGGCGAGCCTACGCAAAGGGTTTGGTTGAGATATGCCAGATTCCCCCAAATATACAAATGGAACCCAACCATATGTGCCGTCTAATTGTATCTTTTAAATCATTCAGACTAATAATCCATCCTACCCCTCCAAAAGGGGTTTTTTGTAAATAACAAAAATAACACTTGTACTAAGGGTCAAGTTAGTAATTTTTCTTACATCCCCTACTAAAGATTCAAAAAGCGAGCACGAGATTCGTTTTGGGCATCCTCTGCTAGAAAGCTTCAAGAAGAAAGTAGACAGGCACTAAAGCCTTACTACGAGTATCCCTCATCGCAAGCCGACAGCTCCAGATCAAAGAAAGAAAGTTCTACAGTCTTCCCCTCATACATTTCTTGTAAATTCTTCTTATAGAAGGCTTTTCCCTTTTCAAAAGAGAAGAACCATTGGTGAGTCAAAGCAGGGAAGTTCGCAAGATAAGAGCTATAGCTAGTCTCCAGGTTTTATTAGAAGTAAGGAAGTGCGAGATCAAAAGATATAGGATCAAGATTCAAGATATAGTAATATAGAAGGCTCTTCTTTGAATACGTGGGCGAATAACCAATCCAATAAGTCTTTCTGGCAGGATCTCCCCCAATAGAAACCTTTTTGTAGGTAATGCCTGTCATAAGCCTCGATTGGAGGTGGCTTTACTTTGTTTAGGAACCTATATCCCACGCCTTTCTATTCGAAACTTCTTGGTGTCCAAGGCTTCTAATCCTTCGATGAGGTGAAGGCACGTATTCGGATCTGACCTTAATGGCCCACTATAGGTCTTACAAAAAGTCCCTTAACACATAACACATATGTGTTCCCTAAAGAGGAATTTTTTAACAGGAAACAACCAGTTCAAATATTCACAATACTAAACTCTTTTACAGATAGGAAGGCTGGAATGCCAACAGGCATCCGTTCTATTGAATTGACCCATTTGGGAACGCCCAGTGCTAGGGTAAAATTTTTTTTGTCTATGACAATACCGCTTGTCGAGATCAATTTACTGTCAAAAAGCCTTTTAGAAATCCTATTTTGAAGTGTACCAGTCATCGAGACAAAGGATCCATTCAAGTGGCCTTTTTGATTGCAAGTATTTTCTCAAATCTATCTCTTTAGTGTCAATTCGTTCTCTTCCTGATTAGAGAGGGTGTGAAGTCTACCAATAGATAGATAAGGCGCATGAAAGAAAAAGCTAAAGTTTCCTTGGAGTGAATCCTTCAAGAATCATTTTTCCATGGCAGATTGAATAGCCTCTTCCCTAGGTCTATTGATGGATCTGCTCTCTTACCTAGAATCATCTTCTTTAAGCCAGGCTTATAACCCTAGAGCTATTAGGAAGTAGCAAGAAAGAAGAAATATATAAGAATAAGGAAGGGATAGGGCTCCTAACTTGATCTTTTCCTTTGATGAAGAAATCCCTAACTCCTATTATGAAAAATATTTCAGTTCGAATCTTTCTAATAGATAGTCTAGATAGTCTTTTATACCCCGAAGTTCAATGTCATATTACGGGTTCAATCTCTATCTTGACTCCAGCCTGAGAATCAAACCAAATATTTTTAGATTTTATTGGTTGCACCCCCTTCAGTGTCCATCCATTCTCGGTGACAAAATCTGTTCAAATAAAATATGAGAAATCATCGAATCCCATCCATCCTAAAAAAGAAAGCTTGTTTGGCTCTTACGAGTACGAGTGAAAGCTTCCTTTTATCTTCATCTATTTTTATCTATCAATCATGATGGTTAATAGTTTGTTGATAAGGGAACAACTCAACGAACATGAGAAGTAGAAGAGATCTTATTCGCCGATCTTAGGGCTACAAGCACTTGATTCCTGGGGTAATCACGAACGAAGTGGTAGTCAACTCAAGCTTTTCAATTCAAGTAAAGTGACCAAGCTAGTCAGTAAACAACAAGTTGTTTTCGACCCTACTATTATTTCTAAAGTAGTGGTGAAGAAGATCCTGTTATTTATTCGAATTTCGCCGTACCTACTATGAATACAAAAAACTATCCCCATTGCACTCACTAGCAGCTCCATTCTATATGTGGAATTATCTACTAGTTCTCATCCACTTATCGTTGACCTCGCCTCCCACTACAGCAGTAGCGCTAGCACGTAAGAAGTTTCTAATCCAACTTCTCCCCTTTTGTCTGAACAAGATGCCAATTCTGATTCATCTTCAGACTTTGCCTTTTGGGATAGTTATTTTTTCCCTACTTCTGCATTGGGGGTTTAGCCGTACTTCCTTTCCTCGAGTTACTCACTCGATGGATTCCAATCCATTCTTTGTTGCAGAACTACATTCCTCTCCCTAACTCGACTGAAAGGTACCAACATACAAAGTCACTCGAAGAGGTACGAAGTGACTTGACCAATGTACGTAGTTTATGAATGAGTGTAACATAGTTATAGAATCTCTAGCTTATGCAGAGGGAGACCTTTTCTTTGTCGTCTTGCCTTTTTAAAGGAAGCTAGCAAACTTTTCATTGAACTCTGTTCAATGAATCATTACATTGAGTTACACTCATTTCGTTGAACAAAGTTCAAATCATTTGAAACGAACAACAAATCCCTATTCAAATGCTTTGAGGCTAGATCTTCTCTAAACTATACAAACCCGAGTGCATACTATTCTAATATATCTAATCTAATCTCGTTCAAGGTTTTCGAGTGGATGAGTTTACATTTTTTCTTTTGGGAGGTCCATGGAGTCACTATCTAGTAGTACAGCCTTGGAGCAGGGACTTCACAACTAGCAATGTGCACCTGGCGAAGAATGTTGCTTGGATTCGTTGACCGAGCCTACACTATTATTACTAGACCAAAGCCCTTTTTAGGTTCATTGCAGAGGTTTGGTATGTATCAATTATAATACGATGGAGGTTCAGTTTGCTAGAATTGCAATTATCCTTGACTCCGCATCTGGGAATTGATGGCAGAGTTCAGCGTATTAAGTACGAGGGTCTCCCATCATCGGTCATGAAAAGGAAGAATGTATCAGTTTCCAAGGAACCTACTGCCTCTCCCTGAGTGTAACACATTCATTTCAAAGGAGTTGAACTCGAACTGAATGAGTTAAACTATATTCAACAATTTTCAATGAGTTTCACATAGTGAAATGAATTTTGTTACCTATTTTACAGAAATAAGTGTCATAGTGTAACATAGTTATACGAACAACTCATTTTGTTGAACAGAGTTCAACTCATTCGACTGGAAGGAGAGGTATGATGGGATATGCTATTAGGATAAGTATTTGCAACATCTCTCTTATTACTACTACTATCAATATTACTGTTAATGGACCTACCATTCATTTCATTCATTTTCATTGAATCCTCGGTATCCTTAGCTTGATGATTTCTTCTGAAACTATTTAAGGACAAGAATACACCGAAGTCTTGAACTTGATTGAAAAACCTAAAAACTTTTCTTTTCATATGAAGCTTCTTTTTTCTATAACGATGCATTGAACCGTACTCTCCGCAAGTGCATACATACTTTTGCTTTGCAGCTTGCAACCATACAACGTACCTCTTCGACCAACTATGTAAACTACATATCTCTAAATGAGTTGAACTCCATTCAGTGAGTTTCATACCTATTTATTCTATTCTAATATTGTCTCTTCGATCTACTGCTCGCTCTAATGGTATCTGTCATGAAAGCGTATGACGGGTAGTACGTACGGGCACCTAAGGTTGATTAGAATTAGATAGTCATTCTTATCTAAGTCTAAGGCTCGAGTATTACCATGGATAATAAGGATGTTGATCGAAGATCTAGATCTAGTCGGCCTCTAACTGAGAAATGAGTTTCTCAGTGAGTGAGTCTTCCTTTCTCAAACTTATGTATCTTTTTGTTGATTCAGTAGATCTAGCAGGTGGAATGATTTTTAGCAGCACCAAAATCTTAGGAAATTAGATACATAGTGAAGCCATCTTTCATCTTTATATCTGGTTTATTGAATTGTACGCCTTATATCCTTATATACTGCTTTTGGGAAACCTTCTCAACAACTCAGAGATTCGTTTGACGAACATGGGGACTAATAAGCGTCTCATAGAATCAGGGTTACTTGCTATTATATCAAGGAAGAAGGAGCAGGTAAGGTTCGGGTCTTCGCGATCCGAGGCATGTCTTATGAGATGTGACCCTCAGATATGGGTCAAACAGTAAAGTGCTTTCTCTGAGTTGAATCGAACATCACTGCACAGATGTGCTCGAATGCGCCTACTGCTTTAGACACTCTTTAATTTCTCGAGTAGGCCAGTAGCCCTGATTACCTTTGCTTTGCCATCTCTAAGTAGCTGTTAGATGTGTCCTTCCTGATCTTAGCATGAACAGGTTTAGGGCTAGAAAGAACTGCCTTAGAACAGATTAGTTTGAATACCCATTTGAACCTCGGCCACTAACTATGAATCTCTTTACTCTCTAAGACCTCTTGGAAAAATTCGTAGGTTTCAAACCTTTTTGAGGTGCCTCGTACCCAAATCGGTCCTATTTTGAACCAAGTCTTTGTGAGTAAATGAACTTGCGTAGGATGAATCTCCATAAAGTACCGCTCGGGTTGCATTTCCTTGCTATTAGTCTTCGATCCGTCTCTTAGGTACCTACCTGCCTTACTAGCTTACTATAAAACCTTGAAAATTATGAGGTATGCATGATACTATTATTCTATTTACATTCACTAGCGAGTAGCACTCTATCAACATACTGAAATTCGTATTAGGCCTAAAAAGCAATAACTTCGGCAAAGCCACAAAAATCTCAAATGGGCTCTCCACAACCCTAAATATTTAGATTCCCTCTCCCTATTTTCAGTCACGCAACTACATACCTCCGAATGAGTGTAACATAGTTAGAGACTTCGTACGTTGGTACCTTTCAGTCGAATGAGTGAAACGCTTCTTACCTCTTCGAATGACTACGTACCTTAGTTTCTCAATGAAAGAGGACCTTTCTCGATCTAAATAGCCGATGGGCTTGATATCCACTGCTTTGAAAAAATACAAATGAGACGAATCACTGCATCTAGCTCCCTGATTGGCCCTCTTAGTTTCACTATGTGAAACTAAGCAACTAAATGAGTTGAACTATGTTTGTAAAGTCAACTAAGTTGAACATAGTTCAACGAATCAACATAACTGAGTTCACTATTTTCTTATATATAGAGTCGAGTGCCTGTCTTTGATTCGGGTTTTGATATTCTACCATCTTTCCTGCCCCTCTCCATCTTCCCCTAAACCTATGAGGGTACTTTTTCAAGTGAGTTGAAATGACTCCTAAATAAGTCCCTCAAGTCAAGTAAATCAATTTCCCTAATCTAATAGGCTGGAGCGGGATTCTCATTTCTTATGATTATGTTGATGCACCTTCCCTATATACTATTGAAATAGTTACAAGTGACGGAATAGGATTTGTCTCATCAGATACTGAACTAATGAGTCCTGCTCTTCCTTTTCTTTAGGGACCGGACATGGTAAGACCCGTAGGTGGTGAAATTGGTCATATGATATAAGTTGGCTTCTTCTCGTTGCGCCTTTCGCCTCTTGAAAGTAGTGTGATCATAAGACTAAATATATCCAGTCAGAGCTATCAGTAGCTTCCTCCCTCGCTCACTTGTAAGGCAGATAAGGAGGCTAGCTGTAATCGCTTGCATGTTGGTCTCTGTTACGTAACAAGGTTGGTACACAGAACTATCATGCCAGACTAAAGGAAAGGTTCCAACAAATGCAAATGATTTAGAGCATACCCATTACAGTAGAGTGAAAGTGGTACAGTAAGCAGACAAGGCGGTTAAGTGAACACTTTTCGAACACTAACCCAGTTGGATGGGAAAGTTAGCATTCACAATAAAGACTCATAACAATTAGTGAAGCAAACGTTTGACCGAAGTAAAAGGGATTTGAGGGATCATCGCCTACTTTTCATGGACTAGTCCACTTAGCTATTTAGCGATCTCAAACCTTGGAGAGGAGTCTAAACCATCTTTTAGGAAATTCAAATGTTAGGGTTCACTCTAAGGCTCAATCATCACTTAAGGTTTTATTCAAGGGGATTTCTAATGGGAAACTCAGGAACGACTACCAAAGCCACTGCTGATGAAGATCAAACCAAAAGATGCAAAAGATTGAGGAGAAAGAGCCAGCCATAGTCCCACTAATCTAATGTAATAAAGGCCAATTGAACATGCTTATACTTGGTCAGGAGGGAATTAGGCTCTTTCATTACTTCTTTCATTCCATTCTACTCCTCTTTATCAAGTTCTACAAGACATGAAGATATGTGCCTAAGGAAGGCAATTGAGCAAAGAAGGTTCATAATGCAATTGATCTAATGTGGGAAAAAAGATCCCACTTTCACAAACTATGCTTGATCACAGGGGACTTTGACTATGGATAAACCCTTTAGACTTGATATTAATGGACCAAAGCTGTACACCCTTGTTTAGTTACTTCCAACAATCTCTTATCTTTTATTAGCATTAGCTGGCAGAAGCACTACAGATTAATAATGGAATAATGTTACATTAAGTTGCTGGCTCTTGAACTGATGGACTATTTAAACAGAAAGATATTCCTCACCCTAGAAATAGCTTGCTCTAAAAAGTAGTATGTTGCCCAGCGAGGGGTTCATTCGGTAGATTAGTCCTATGGATGGGTCGCGATGTGATCTCCTTTTGGGATTACTCAGTTATCAGTCGAGGAGACTGACCCTTTCTTAAGTTATTATGTACTTTTATATTTACATAACTATTCACTTTGGATAGAAGTTGGCAAGTATTGGTAAAGTCCATCACATACTTCACCTACCCCAATCAGCTTAATCGACAAACTTTTCTCTTCGTTGTTTCTGATGTAGGGCAATTAGTGCTTCCTCCTTCTCACTCTCCAACCATTTTCTGGCTGCAAACGAGGTATACCTTTTTCAATTCATTTTACAATAGCCAACGAATTAGAAGCACTTTGACCCTAGCCTAATAAATCAACTTAGGCAAGACGAACTCCAGCTCACTCGACCTTAGGGGGCTCTCTTAACTATAAGACATTTAGTTTCCCTTTAGAGTAGTCCCCGGGGAAGGCTAAACCCACTTTTTTATGCCAGCGCAAATCATTCTATCTCTAGCTCCTAGGGAAGCTGAAAATGGGCTCTAGTTCTATTAATAGATTAATAGAAAGTAAATTAGAGCCTCCCCTTTAGGCTGGATTTGCAAATATGTGTTCTCTGGTTATAGTTTTAACATAGTCTAAATAGATTCAAGAGATTATGTGGCATAAGACTCTCTCGACCTCTTTTGTCCATACTGAAATTCCAGGACATTCATGAATCTACTCGAGCTCTTTGGCAGTATTAAGATTCCCTACCCACCTTTCATGTAAAAAGAAAAAGGTGACTCGCCAGTGTCAATCTTATGGTTTGAAGGGAAAGTACCTCCTGCTAAATGTCCTTATTGAAAAGAAAACTTACACCCCTTGATGAGATAAGATTCCATAAAGCAGACTACTATTTCCTTGGGCCGTAGAGAATAAAACATCTTTTCCCCCGGAAAAGAGGATAAGAATCTGATGTCGAAGAGGGATCTAATTTTCCTTCAATTAATTAAGCAAGTAGTGGCTCTTCCACGATCGAATATTATCTAAATCGCTAAAAGTCTCAGTCATAAGCAACTAAATATGGCACATGTTGTAGGGCCCCACTTGGATGACTGGTTTTAAGGCAGGCATCTCAATCTCGATAGCTGACTGGCAGACTGACTTTAAGGGTCAAAGAACTCACTAACTTCCTCTTTGGAAGACCGAACTTTCTAGCTTCTCTTGCCTAACTTTACGGGCTTCTTCCGGCCCTTTTTCACAATTTCTCTTGTTCATCTCAGGTTTGAATAGTTGTAACTTGCTCCTTTAATCTTGAAGCTATGTTAGTAGCTTATTTTTCTTTCCTTCAGGTAATCGTAGGCCTTGCTTTCATTGATGTTAAGAGTGGGAATGTGGAAAATTCTATAATGTAAGGCTTGAGCTCTTGGAGTTGCTTGTTGGGAGTCTGCTCTTTCCCATGCTTGTCGTTGTTAGTGATTAAACCATCTCGGAAGCCCTACTTCTACTTGTCGAGTGAGCACTTGAAATGCACAGCCCGAACTAAAGAAATGCAAATCCATTGACTGACGCGAATACCCAGAATTCGCCAATTCGCTGACATTAACATGAATGCCTGGAGGAAGGAACTTTTCCGCCCCTTTCCTTCTTTTTTGATGGTGTTTCGCATAGCTATAGTAGATTCATATTTTGTAGAATTCTAAACATTCAATATCACTGGGAAGTGATCTATCGATCTCCTATTTGAACATTTTCTCACAGGACTTGACCAACCCCGTTCATCTTTTCTTTATCCCTTTCTACCTTTCTATCTATAAGTAACTCATTCCATTTTTGAACCATATACCTCAAAGAGGACTGGCGTATGATTAAAGGTGCACCATTTGCTATATTCTTCGTCGAACTACCGCTGACACTAACTGCCACGGGGACCTGATTTCATCTCCCTCCTCTCAATTGATATGGTTTGATCTTGTAGTCCAAATAATCCCGTACCATGATGTATCTGAAATAGTAGTAATTAATGAAATAAAAAGACTTATACAAACCATCAAAGTAATTTCATCTGCTATGGTCGAAAGATGAAAATCCTTGTAAGATTCGGAGCCATTCATGAACATCACAGCAAAAATGATTAAAACATTTATAGCTTCTACATAAATAAGTAGTTGCGTAGCAGCTACAAAATAGGAGTTAGATAGAGTATAGACTAACGATGTACAAATAAGAACCAATCCCAAGGAAAAGTCCGAATAAATTGGATTAGGAAGTAATACCACTCCTAGACCCCCTAATATAAGACTCGATCCTAGAAAGACTAAAAGAAAATAATGTATTGGTTCAGATAAATCCATTTTTTATAGAAAATCAAAAATGAAGAATTTTATGACTTTATTAACCGAACCAGGAAAAAAAGCCATTTTTCTATTTTTTATGATACTTTGAAATTGTTTATTGAATGAAATTCTAATGGGCATAATTGAGGTGGATGCTTTTATTTTATTGGACCACTATCCATTCTTTACTCGTTGAAAGAGTAGTTTAAACCTATCTATTTTTTATATCATTTATCTACTTTGAAACCATTACTAGTATAATATATAATATGGAAATCAATTTTGTTTTCAATCGAAATTAAACTAGCAGTCTCATTAAGCAACCACCAGTTTGAATTTCCCAAGAAAAAATCTCATTGTTTTAGACCTGAACTAAGCCTTCATAATTCATAATTTTTTTTAATTGAATTAAGAGTTTATTCATTGTTTATTTGAGGTAAATTCGAAATTGTTCAAATTGTGTAATCATCAATTACTGACATTGGTAAGCGACCCAAAGCAATTTGACTATAATTCAATTATTGACGATCATAAGTAGAAAGTTCATATTCTTCGGTCATTGATAAACAATTTGTTGGGCAATACTCAACACAATTACCACAAAATAACAGATTCTAAAATTAATGCTGTAATTCAGCAATCGTTTCTTTCAAATATCAGTTTCCAACTTCCAATCAAAAATGGGTAAATCTATAGTACATACACATACATGGAAGGGAAGAACTTGCATTTGTATCTCAATTTCAATTCCAACATGGGTTTGATTCACACTCCATGTTCTGAGAAACATTTATCATATGAAAAGAGGAAAAAATGGAGTCTTTGTCTAAAGAAATGCATTGACAAAGGGCAGATGTATAGAACCTTTCAATGAGATAGTGCTTTTTCAACTCTCTCAAAATAGAATCTATTCCAAACTATATGTCATGGTTCCTTACTTCGATAGGCTACAAATATCTAAATTTGATATTTTTAGATACTTTTTCAGACCTATTGCCAATACTATATGGCAATTAAATATTTGTATCCATTTTTCTGATATTATGCATGGATCAGGTATTTCATGGCGAATTCTTTAGAAAAAATTGTGTCTTCCACAATGGAAACTGATGAGTGAGATCTCGATTAAGTGTTTAGATAATATTCTTCTGTCCGAAGAAATGATTCATCGAAATAATGAGTCAACATTGATATCGACACTTCTGAGATCGCCAAATGCTCGGGAGTTCCTCTATTCATTCCTTTTCCTTCTTCTTGTTGCTAGATGTCTCATTCGTACACATCTTCTCTTTGTTTCCCGGGCCTCTAATGAGTTATATATAAAGTTCGAAAAGATCAAATCTTTGATGATTCCATCATCTACGATTAAGTTGCGAAAACTTCTGGATAGGTATCCCATATTTGAACTGAATACTTTCTGGTTAAAGAATCTTTTTCTAGTTGCTCTGGGACAATTAGGAGATTCTCTAGAACAAATACGGGGTTCTGCTTCTGGCTGAAACATGCTTGGTCCCGCTTATGGGGTAAAATCAATATGTTCTAAGAAGAAAGATTAGAATATCAATCTCATCAAGATCATCGATCTCATACCAAATCCCATCAACTGAATCACTTTTTCAAGAAATACGAGACATCTAAGTCATACAAGTAAATAGATCTATTCACTGATAAGAAAAAGAAAAAACGTGAATGGGGATTGGATTGATGTGAAAATTGAATCCTGGGTCACGAACAATGATTCAATTGATGATGAAGAAAAAGAATTCTTGGTCCATTTCTCCACCTTAATAACAGAAAATAGGATTGATCAAATTCTATTGAGTCTGACTCATAGTGATCATTTATCAAAGAATGACTCTAGTTATCAAATGATTGAACAACTGAGAGCAATTTACTTATTAGTTGATATTCATAAAAAATATCTAATAAATTATGAGTTCAATCCATCCTGTTTAGCAGAAAGACGGATATTCCTTGCTAATTATCAGATAATCACTTATTCAAAAATTTCGTGTGGGGAAAATAGTTTTCATTTCCTATCTCATGGAAAACACTTTTTGCTCCGCTTAGCCTTATCCCCCTCTAGGGGTAATTTAGTGATAGGTTCTATAGGAACTGGACGATCCTATTTAGTCAAATACCTAGTGAAAAACTCCTTTGTTCCTTTCATTATAGTATTTCTGAAACAAGTTCCTCGATAATAAGTCTAAAAGGTTTTCTTCTTGATGAGATTGATATTGATGATAGTGACGATACTGATGATTGTGACAATCTTGATGCTAGTGGAGATATCGATCGTGACCTTGATACGGAGCTAGAACTGCTAACTAGGATGAATGGGCTAACAATGGATATGATGCCAGAAATAAAGTTATTTTATATCACCCTTCAATTCGAACTAGCAAAAGCAATGTCTCCTTGCATAATATGGATTCCAAACATTCATGATCTGGATGTGAATTAGTCAAATGACTTATCTGTCGGTCTATTAGTGAACCATCTCTCCAAGGATTGTGAAAGATGTTCTACTAGAAATATTCTTGTTACTGCTTCGACTCATATTCCCAAAAATATGGATCCTGCTCTAATAGCTCTGAATCAATTAAATACGTGCATTAAGATACGAAGGTTTCTTATTCCACAACAACGAAAGCACTTTTTCACTCTTTAATATACTAGGAGATTTCACTTGGAAAAGAAAATGTTCCATACTAATGGATTCGGGTCCATAACCATGAGTTTCAATCTATGAGATCTTATAGCACTTACTAATGAGGTCCTATCGATTAGTATTACACAGAAGAAATCAATTATAGACACTAATACAATTAGATCCGCTCTTCATTGACAAACTTGGGATTTGCGATCCCAGGTAAGATCGGTTCAGGATCATGAGACGATTTTCTATCAGATAGGAAGGGCTGTAGCACAAAATGTACTTCTAAGTAATTGCCCCACTGAGCCTATATATATCTATATGAAGAAGAAATCATGTAATGAAGGGGATTCTTATTTGTACAAATAGTACTTCTAGCTTGGAACGAGCATGAAGAGATTAACGATACTTCTTTATCTTTTGAGTTGTTCTACGGAATCGATCGCTCAAGATCTTTGGTCTTTATCCATACCCAATGAAAAAATGGGATCAATTTTTATGGACTCGTTGAGAATGATTCTGATCTAGTTCATGGCCTATTAGAAGTAGAGGGAACTCTGGTGGGATCTTCACAGACAGAAAAAGATTGCAGTCAGTTTGATAATGATTGAGTGACATTGCTTCTTCGGCTCGAACCGAGGAATCCCTTAGATATTATGCAAAAAGACTCTTAGTCAATCTTTGATCAGAGATTTCTCTATAAAAAATATGAATCAGAGTTTGGAGAAGGGGAGGGAGAAGGAGCCCTTGACCCGCAGGAGGATTTATTCAATCACATAGCTTGGGCTCCTAAAATATGGCGCCCTTGGGGCTTTCTATTTGGTTGTATCGGAAGGCCCAATGAATTGGGATTTCCCTATTGGTCCAGGTCATTTCAGGGCAAGCAAATCATTTATGATGAACAGGATGAGCTTCAAGAGAATGATTCGGGGTTCTTGTAGAGTGGAACCATATAGCAACAGACACGAGATAGATCTTCCAAAGAACAAGGCATTTTTCAAATAAGCCAATTCATTTGGGACCCTGCAGATCCACTCTTTTTCCTATTCAAAGATTAGCCCCCTAGCTCTGTGTTTTCGCATCGAGAATTATTTGCAGATGAAGAGATGTCAAAGGGGCTTCTTACTTTCTAAATAGATCCTCCTACATCTATGTATAAATATTAGTTTATTAAGAATATGCAAGAAAAGCACTTCGAATTGTTAATTAATCGTCAGAGATGGCTTAGAACCAATAATTTATTATCTAATGGATCTTTCCATTCTAATACTCTATCCGAGAGTGATCTGCATTTATCAAATCTGTTCCTATCTAAAGGAACTCTATTTGATCAAATGACAAAGATATTGTTGAGAAAAAGATGGCTTTTCCCGGATGAAATAAAATTGAATTCATGTAACAAAAGAAAGATTTCCGATTCCTTAGCCGGAAAGATATATGGCCATGAAAAATGGATTAAGTGGAACAGAGTTGATTAGGTGGTAGAGTCGTGGAAATGCTTGTTTCTTCCTTATTTTGGACCTTAGCTCTATGGAAGAATATGTTACTGCTGAAACACGGAAGAAATGAAATCTTAGATCAAAATACTATAGATGGTATGAACTGCCTAAACAAGAATTCTTGAACAGCAAATAACCACTTCAGATATTCACGACCAAGAAGTACTAGATTCTCTTTCGGATAGGCCCTGAAAGGAGAAGGAAGGCTAGAATGCCAATAAGCATCTATTATATTGAATTTACCCGACAGTTCCCATTTTGGGAACTTCTAGTGCCAGAGTCACTGAATGGGTAAGTCACCAATCCCTAGACTATGTAATGTACTTTATCTGTTGGGTTATGGCCGGACGATTTTAAAGAGGACTCCCCATTGATTAGATAGAGAAGATCACTAAGATTTTGCGATTCGCTGCTGAATTTATTCCAATACCAAGAGCTCAGATCGAATCGATATTAATATACCGATTGAGAACGCTCATTAAACGAGCATTCTCAATATTATGCCTTGAAGAGGACTCAAACCTCCACTCTCTTTAGCATGAGATTTTGAGTCTCACGTCTACTATTTCACCACCAAGGCATCTTGAAAGTGAATCGTATTCCATGAATATAATATCTCTCTAGTGTGATATATGGAATATATGACAAAGGTGGATCTATTGATCGGTCATGTCATATAGTCTCGAGTTGGACATCCAATTGCTTTGATATGAATTATCCGGAGAATATAATGCCTGATATATATAAAAAATATGGACAATTAAACCTATTTCTCGATTCACTCAAAGAGGTGAATAGAATCCCAATAGAGATATGCAAGAGAACTGGTCCGATTACACGTATTCCTAATCCTAAATTGAATGTAACAATGTAAGGATCCATATGTAAACAAAGTATCTATTTTTAGATAGGTCTGAATGTCCCCTTCTCATTATGAGAATGTATATAGCCCTATTCTGGCCTGGTCTAGTATGGAATGAACTTATAATCATGGAATCGACTCGATCATCAGATTATAAGTTCATAACCCTAGTTCATTACCATTTTGGGCAGGACAGATCTACTAATTCTTTAATTCCAGTTAGTTAGAGGGATCTTGAACTAAGAAATAGACCCTAGAAGCTAAAAAAGGCTACCCTGAGCACTTGCAATAATTGGGTTCATTGATATTCCTGGTATAGTAGATGCTATCACACATACAATCATACCCAATTTGATGGAATTGTTTGATCTTAAAGGGGATCTTCTATAATTTCGCACTTGAGGGGTTATTTCTTGGTTTTGTCCGGTCATTAATAACTTGATTATTTTTAGATAATAATAGATAGAAATAACGCTTGTAAGGATTCCTATTAAAACCAAGAAATATAGGCCTGCCTGCCATCCACAACAAAATAAATTGAGTTTTCCGATAAAACCTGCTAGTAGAGTAAGACCTCCTAGGGATAAGAGACATAGGGCTAAAGAGACAGCCAAAAAATGATCCTTGTGTATAATCCTGCATAATCTCGAATGTTATCAGTTCTAGTATGTAGAACAAATAATACAATGCAAGCAAAAGTTCCTACATTCATATAGATATAGAACAACATATAAGTTATCATGCTTGCATGTCCATCATTTGAGTCTCCAATAATTATTCCAATAATTACATATCCGATTTAGCCTATGGACGAATATGCAAGCATATGTTTCATGCTTGTTTGAGTGATATCAATGATATTTCCCAATATCATGCTAAGAATAGCTAGGATTTCCAGAAGAAGATGTCATTCGTTTGGTGAGAAATAAAAAGGAATATCGAAAATTCAAGTGGCTGAAGCTGAAGCAGCTACTTTCGAACTAACAGAAAGAAAATCAACGACTGGAGTGGTAAAGTCAGAGTCGAAAAGAGTATTCTGTAATTCCTTCTCTCATTCAAAACCATGAATGAGACTTTCATCTAACATGACTCCTAAGTGATAAAAGAAAGAAGAACCCATTTTCTTTTTTTTTTTTTTGATTACCTTCCTCGCGTATGTACAAGACCGAATCCATTCGATTTCTAAAAAGGATTACTAATCCTTAACTTTTAGAGGAATCCTTCATGAGTTGTTATGAATGACTAATTTTTGCAGTCTTTTCGACCTTGGTTTTATAGGAGCAAGTCAGAAAGATTGAGAAATAGAATCATTTGATTTCATTCGTTCTCAATAGCCACGAGATGATCATTTTAGGGTGATCCTTTTGTCAATGGATGCTCTAATTGCACTCGTAGTATCTGAAGGATGAGAACCAACTATGTAGCATCTACATCGAGAATTCAAGTATTGTATACATCATTAGTCCGATCCTTTATGAGAACTACCTATGAAAACGAACTTGCAAAATGGATCTGTTTATCATGAAGAGATTCGTCATTCCTGACCCTGCTTCACCTTAATTTTTATTTGAACAACTAAAAGTTCTGTCTTGGTCCAAGTGGGGATAGCATTTCTCTTCTTCATGTCCATAGAGTTTTGCAAAATCCAAACATCTTAGAGATAGATAGAGAGGTAGGAATTTCTCAAACGAACTGCACTCCTTCATATACGTCAGGAGTCTATTGATGAGAAGTGCTTGGGGAAAGCTTGAACCCAATTCCCACAGCAATGAATATGAGCGCAATTGAAATTCCTAGGGAGTTATATATTTTTGTATTGATAATATTGTTTACTATTTCTTAAAGCTCAATCTCTCTCCCGAATGAACCATATATCCATGAGAAACCATTAACCAAAATAGAAGAACTTTCCCCACCCGTGAGTAAATATTTCATAGTAGCCTCATTAGACCGTACATCTTTCTTGGTATATCCAAATAATAGGTAGGAGCATAAACTGAAATATTCTGGGGCTACAAAGATAGTTATTAAATCGTTAGCACTGCATAACAACAACCCCCCCCCCAGAGTAGCTACTAATACGAATAAGAGAAACTCTATTATAGCCATTTTTGTACATTCAATGTACTCTATAGATGGAGGAATACATAAAGTTGAACATAGTAAATAAGAAATTGAAAGATTTCATTGAAATTGCTCATTCGGAAATTTCCCGAAAAGCTAATCATAGGTTCTACACTCCATCAAAACAATAGGGCCATTATGCTCATTACAAAACTTGTTGAATAGATGAAATATAACCAAGGTATATCATTTTGATCAGAGGTTGAATCGATCATCAGAAGAAGAATTAGGCAAAAAATTAGGATACATTCTAGGAAAATCAAACTTCCATCGAGGAGAAGCAAATGAAAGACTTTCATAAAAATTCTTGAAGAATCAAGAATGAACTTCTCATTCTTTACATGCCAGATCTTGAATTAGTATCTGCTTCCAATTTTCAAAAACAATACTAATTTTGTCGAACTTTTCATTCTTGGAATAGTTACGGAATCTCCATGAATAGGATCAGACCTTATTCCATGGTATTTACATGAGGTTCCTCTTTAAGAAAGTTCCCAAGAGGGCTTAGTTGATCTATGATTCATCTTTCATCTTTCGTTTCCTTTATGTTTGTTTCGACAAATCTATCGATCAATTCGAATTCTTTCTTTTTCTCTTGATTCTTTTCCAATCGATATGTATAGATCCACCGATGATATACACACGAAATACCCGTAGGATCATCATTAGGACCATCATACATTTTGACCATCGATAAATAGATCGATTAACCAACCAAAGTTGGCTTCAGTCATTACATATTAAAGAGAAGCAAAAGCCTCAGTAATGGTCGGACGATAATAAAAAGTCATGGCAAACCTAGTAGCTACTTGTGCTAAAAAACAATCAATCTTAATTTCTCCTAAACAATAAAATATATTTACGTGGGGAGGAACATATTTGCTAGTTATATGATCTAGAATTGCTTGAATCTCAAGACGTTCTTCGAACCAATCATATACTTTATTGAGATAGGCGAAACTCTCCCTCTGAGAACCGTATATGATATTTTCATCTAGTACATCTCAAGAAGAAACCCCTAAATACTAGTTGCAATGGATATGGAATAGAAAGTTTGAAATTTATTAAGTTCTGATCCCATCTTCTCTAGAAAATCCGAAAGCACTTTTTTTGTGGCGACAATACCAAAATATCTAGTTGGCACAATCGTCTTTATATTTATTTTGATACTTATGGGCCTCTTGAATTTTCTTTTTCCCTATTTCTTTATAGAATTTATGAAATATGGCTTTTATTATTTTTTTTTATTATTGGTAGGAATTCTCTTGTTAAGACCCTATGAATCTATTAAAATCTCAGATTCATACTAGAACCATGATGATTTCTTAAAAAACCTAACCTAAATTAAATCAAGGATTTCCCGAGTAAGAATCCTCTGATCAACACTTATTCCCTGAATAAATAAAATGACTAAAAATTCAAAGAAAGGTTTTGCTTTTGGTCAAAATATAAATAAATAGGGTTTGAAAGAAAAGAATATTGCGATTTCTAAATGAAAATTCTTTGTTTGATAATTTTTGGAGCCCGGACATGAGGTCTGAATATTAAGTATAAATCATAGTTCAAATATTTATTAATCTATTTTGTGTTCCAAATATTTGAAAATATATCTGACGAAGTAGAACCATCTATATCAAGATGATAGACCCATTCTCTATACTATCAATAGGATCAATTATAACAAGTCACACACTCATATTCTGGAAATATAGAAACAAAGAAATTTCACGTTTGAACTACCAAAAGAAAATAAAATGGACTATAAATCGGAGCTCTAAATGATATATTTTGGACTCAAAATAATTGCCTTTGCGGTCCTTATAGATCTAATTCATTAAAATTCCATCCAATAAAATGGAAGAATTATAAATCTTCAAAATAATAGATAGAAATACTGCACATAAGGCCATTGCGACACCCATCAAAGGATTAGTTCCCCACCTAGGAGCTACTTTACCATATTCCAAATTCAATGGTTTCAATAAATCTCCTACTGCCGCTCGTCTTGGACCAAATCTAGAACTATTCTCAACAGATTGAGTAGCCATAAATCCTATTGTATTCATTGAGATCTATTGATTTTGTATGCCATTCCGTTGTAAATAAACGATCCTATCATAGATCTGTCGGGGTCTTGAAATTATATAAATATGATAAGAATGGAAACAACAACCCTAGTCACCATCTTTATATCTAGTTTACTTGTATGTTTTACTGGGTACACCTTATATATCACTTTTCAGAAACCTTCTCAATAACTAAGAGATCCATTCGAGGAACATGGAGACTAGTTGAAGCACTGAGCCTCCAGATATCGAGAGGCTTAGTACTTCAACTAAGATAATGAAAAATTATTTCACCCCCTTAGCTCTTTTTAGTTGGAACTTTAGGCAGTTCTCGAAAAAAGATAGCGAAAAAATTATTCCTAGAGTCAAGACTAGGAGGAATGTATAAACCAATGCTTCCATAGATTCGATCGTGGTTTACAATTATAGCTTTCATACCTGTTTATTTCTTTTTATTTCTTTTTTTTATCATCTTCCAAATAAAGAATAAAGAAGAGTAAAAATGAAGTTGATTCAAATAAAGATTTCTCTGGTACCCTATGTCAATTAAAAGTAAAAGAAAGAAAATAAGAGCGAAAGAAAGATACCAAAGCAATGTTGTATCAGGTTGCTTGTCTTTTTGCAGTTGGATCGCCATATTTTTAGAATGCTCCAAATATGACTAGAATCTAAATCTGGGTCAATACCAACAAAAGCATCTCTGAACAAGGTTCTAACACCATGCCAAATGTTTCTGAAGAAGAAGAGCAAAGCAAACGAAGCATGCCCAAAAGTAAACCAACCCCTTGGACTACTACGAAAAACACCATCAGATTTCAAAATAGCACAATCTAATTCAAAAATTTCACCCAATTGAGCACGTCTAGCATGTTTTTTCGTAGTAGCAGGATCATTATAACTGACGTTATTGAGTTCACCACCGTAGAACTCAACAATTACAACTACTTGTTCAATACTATACTTCAATTTTGCCCTTCTAAAAGGAACATCAGCTCTAACAATTCCATCACCGTCTACTAAAACGACCAAAACTGCTTCAAAAAAAGTAGGCATACGATGTACAAAAAGTTCACGCCCCTTCTTATCTATAAAGATAGGGTGTCCTAACCATCCAACTGTTATCCCATCCCCGTTATCCATTGATCCTACTCTGAATAATCCTCTTTTTGCCAGATTATTGTTGATGTAATCATAAAAAGCTAATTTTTCAGGAATTTTAGACCCGACTTATGATAAACTTTGATTTTATGCTAGCCCACCACTAATTATTCGATATATTTCTCGCTGGAAGTACCCTTGATGCCAATTGATAACAAGTGGGCCCAAATAATTCAATCGGGGTAGTTGCCGAACCATACCACATAGTTCCAGCAACAATAAAAGCTGCAAAAGAGACAGCAATGATACTACTGGAAAGATAGTTTCAATATTTTCCATACGCAATCCTTTGTACAGACGTTGTGGCGAACATACGCTAAGATGGAATAAGCCCGCTAATATGCCCAATGTTCCTACTGCAATATGATGAGAGGCTATTACTCCTGGAACAAAGGGATCAAAACCTTCCATGCCCTATGCTGGATTTACAGGTTTTACTTTTCCCGTTAGTCCATAAGGATCGGACACCCATATTCCGAGATTATATGAGCCTGTTACATGAAATGCACCAAAACCAAAGCAAGCTATCCTTGAGAGAAATAAATGAATCCAAAAGATCTTTGGCAAATCCAAAGAGAGTTTTCCTGTATGTTCATCACAAAATATTTCTAGATCCTAATACACCCAATGTCATATAGCTACCAAAAAGCATAATCCAGAAAATACAATATGTGCTCCTGCTACCCCTTCGTGACTCCAAATACATGGATTCGTTACAATCCCCCCTGTGATACTCCAACTGGCCCATGAATTGGTTATTCCTGGATGAGTTATGAAGGGTATGATGAACATACCTTGTCTCTACATTGGATCAAGAACAAGATCAGAAGGATCAAAAACTGCTAATTCATACAGAGCCATCGAACTGGCCCAACAAGCAACCAGAGCTACATGCATTATATGAATAGAAAGCAATTGACAGGGATCGTTCAATACAACGGTATGAACACGATACCAACTCAAGCCAATGGAAATACCCCTTATATCAAAGATAGATGGACACTACATACCTTTATTGCATTGGAAAAGACTATAATATGACTATCCTATGGACCACTCTTGTTGAGTCGATTATTTCCGAACAAGGGTTGCTATTCTGTAGGTAATAATGGAACAATTTTTTTCGTAGTAACAAAGAGAAGCATATTTATTCTATACTTGATAAGTACCAATATGCAATGGGGGAGTTAATCCCATTTTCTATGAGCAAATGAGTCCATACATACTTATTTATCATTGGAAAGACCTATCTGTAATAATTTGAGTTTATTCATTTTGTCTTTCCTTATGAATTTTTAGAATCTATGTATAAAATAAATACGATAAAAACCAATAAGAATATTATAAAGACAATAAAAAAATTATTATGTTTCCACCTCAAAGTGAAATATAGTATTTAATTCTTTCTTTCATTTAATGCCTATTGGTATTCCAAAAGTTAAAATAAAGGAAATTTGATGTCGACTTTGGACTGACATACAGTGCGACTTGTCAGATATATTGGGTCATATGGTATTTCCCCGTTCTCTCCCCCGATCGAGATATCCCTGTTTCGCCCAAGAAAGATAAATTGAATCATCCAAAATTTGGAGCGTGAAGTGCAATTAGATCGATTTTTAAGGGGATTCATATTAGTATTATCAATTAGAATAATTACGGTTGACTTGATTGGACTAAAAAAATGAAGTATGAAGGCTCTATTTAGAAAAAATCTAATTGGATTGGTAAGATATCTATGATTGCTATTCATATTTTTCTTTGTAAAGAGATCCTAATTATCAAGCAAAGTTATCTCAACTCTAATAAATACTTGTATAAAATGAATTTAAAAAATATAAAAAGAAATGGTAATGGGAGCGTTTGTCCTATATGTATAAATCCTAATCAGGCGGATCTTTACACGGAGTAGAGTATAAACCTAAAAAGATGAAAAAGACCCATTCAGGAACAAAAAAATACCATCACGGTTTGGATTAAATCTTGATGAAAGAATACATCAATGAGAAGTTAATTCGATAAGGTTAATGACCCTTTCATATAACTTCGAATTTTATAATGGAAAATCTATAAAAGGAATAAAAACTCATCTTTATTGAAAAAACAAAGAAAAGCCATTTCATTAGAAATAAGAAAGAACCTTTTTAGAAAAAAGGATAGAGGACTGAAATCTATACATTGATTCACAATTTTTTTGAACCATATTCATCAAAAGGCGGATGTATGGTTCCTAAGAGATACAATTTTACCTTAATCAACCAACTTTATCAAGAAAGATTACTTTTTTAAGGCCAAGGGATTGGTACTGGTCTTGAAAATCAACTTATTTGTCTTCTAATATATCTCAGTACGGAGGATGAGGACAAAGAGCTATATGTTTTTATAAACTCTCCTGGGGGTTGGATAGTAGCTGGGCTCGCCCTTTATGATATTATGCAATATGTGCAACCAGATATCCATATAATATATCTATAGGATTAGCCGCTTCAACGTTATATGTTGTCCTAGTCGGGGAGAAGTTAACAAACGTATAGCATTCCCTCGCGCTTGGCGCCAATGAGGTTTTTATTTGAGAGAAAAAAGAAGACTGTGCCTTCACCATGTGAATATTAAGTAATAATAGCATGGCACTTCGAATACGATATGAGAAATTTTATATTATTTTTTTCAAAACATTAGATTATGTATCGAGAGAGAAGTATGAGATAAGGGGTACTTACAACTTTCTCTTATCTATCAAGAGTTCAGCTCAGCGTCACAAGCTTTTTTTTCGTGCTGGAGTATTCTTAACAATATTTATGTTATGAAAGAGAACGAACAAAATATTTTTTCCTTATTTAATTGGATTAAAAAGAAACTTTGGGATTGCTGAATCACAAATAAAACAAAAAGAAACAAAAAATGTATAAAACAACGGAGCCATCATAGTATTTTTGAATTACTCCAAAAGGAAGGATGGCAATTTGATTATTTACCCATCTTCGTCTAATAGATTCTATTTTTCTATTTCTTCAATAAAAAGGAGAGGGACCAATTTTCTTGTAGAGTCGTATGCACAAAAGACGTCTGTACGGTTGTTCAATTCTATCTTTTTTATAGTCTTTATCTTTCTTTTTTCTTTGCTTTATCATATGAGATAGGTGAAGCTTTTATTTTATTATATCATCAGGGTAATGATGCATGAACCTTAAGTGGTTTTTATAAGGTACAAGTAGGCAAATTTGTTGTGGAAGCAGGAGAAATGCTAAAACTGCGTGGAATGATCGCAATGATTTATGAAGAAAAAATGGGCAAGCCCTTCTGGGTTATATCCGAAAATATGGAAAGATATGTTTTATGTCAGCAACAGAAGCCCTAAATTATGAAATTATTTATTATATAGTGGTTAACGGAAGAAAAAAGGCAAATGAAATATATGCAAATTACGCAAAGCTGTTGTTATTTTCGATTTTATCTTCGAATTGAATATTCTATTAAATAGAAGTAATTCACCATCATTTGGTTAGGATCAATCTAATCCAATGTATCATATTATATGTATGAATCAACATGCCAACTATTAAACAAATTATTAGAAATACAAGACAGGTAATCAGAAATGTCACAAAATCCCCCGCTCTTCGGGGGTGCCCTCAGCATCGAGGAACATATACTAGGGTGTATGTGCGACTCGTTTAGATCATGAGCAGGCACAAAAGCAAGAAAATGACTTTTACAGTATCAATGATCAGTAGTAGTGAATGGGATAGGATGGAAAAAGGAACTCCATCCATTATTCAAAAAAAAAAAATCTACCATATCCCCCTATTGTGTATGAAGTTTATGGTTTCTATTGGTGTAAATCCAATTAACTGAATTTAAGATGATAAGAAATTCTCTATTGGTAACAAATGATTGTCCATTAAGCGGAGGAAATTTTATTTGAAAAGCATAAAACACAAAGATTAGGTAGGCCCCCAATCTGGCAAGAACAGATTAAGAGGGTCAACTACCCAACAAACTTTCCTAATTAAATATCGTTACTATATAGGTAGATCTGATTATGAAAGACCTATTACTAGATAATTCATTGATAGACCCAAAGCATGTGAACTCTATAGGTTCCCAATAACATCAATTAGTTGATTAAATATTTAGTTGATTAAATATCTAATTGATTAGATATTAAATTAAAGTATAAAATAAAAGCTCCGGTGTATAGAGAAGACCTCACCGTTAAAGAAGTAACCATAGAAATGAAGGAACCCACTATTTCTTTTTTTATTTCTTTTATTTACTATCTTTTTCATACCTAGGAAAATACAATTTCTTATTTCTGTCTTATTTCACAGTGAAATACCTAAAAAAGTAATAAAATTGTGGTCGAGAAGGTTAGAGTAGCCAAAGCCATTGGAATTTTGATTTTATACATTGCAAAAATTTGTTTTGTTAGTAATAGACTAGGAAGGGGAAAAGAATAACTGAAAGAAAGGAAATCAATCAGTTATTCACCAAAGTTTCATTTATTCAGTGACCAGAATTTAGACGGGGATATATAGCTCGGAGACGTAGAAGAAAAACTTGTTTATTTGCATCGAGCTTTCGAGGGGCTCATTCAAGGCTTACCATAATTATTACTCATCAGAAAATAAGAGCTTTAGTTTCAGCTCATCAAGATAGGGATAGGAAAAACATAGATTTTTGTCGTTTGTAGATCACTAGGATAAACACAGTAATTCGTGAAAGGGCAGTATCCTATAGTTATAAAAGATTAATACACGATCTGAACAAGACACGGTTGTTTCTTAAACGTAAAATTCTTGCACAAAGAGCTATATTAAATAGGAATTGTCTTTATATAATTTCGAACAAAATCATAAATGAAGTAGATTGGAAAGAATCTAATAGAATAATTTAAATTGAGTTACTCGAAGAATGAACTCGGGGAAGATAGAGTAGAAATTAGTCTGAGAAAATATGCTAAAGTAGTCAAAATGAATGAACACATTCAATTCAATAAAAATAGATTCCTTTTTTTCTGATTCATTTTTTTCTTACGACACGATACTCAAATCTAGATTCAATCAAATCTAGATTCTTGTAATTATTTTTCAAGTGAAGAAAAAGTAATATATTCATTTTGGGCTTTAAAACCAGTAGTTCTGGCGGTCGACTCGATTCTTTCAAATTATTTTTCATTTTTGAGAAAAGGTAATAAAGATAAAATACGAGCTTGTTTTATAGAAAGAATAATTAATCTTCGTTGTTTCAAGGTCAATCTATTCACACATCTTGATAATATTTTTCCTTGTTCACTAATAAATCTACTAACTAAACTCGTGTTTCTATGATCAATTCGTTTTCCCGATTGAATCGGAGGCAAACGCCTACGAAAAGATCACTTGAATTTAAGAAAAGGTTTCTTGGATTTATCCAAGGTTTGTTTATTTAATTTATTCCTTATCCCTAAAATCCTATTTCTTAATTCTAATTCATTTCAAATCCATCCGAAGTAGCATTTTAAAAAAAAAGGATTTGTTTGTTTTCTATTTAAATATGTTATATATGTAATTATGTTATATGTATTGTCATTTTTTTCCCTTCCTTGAAAGGGTAAGACACCGGTACTTGGTTCCCTCTATTTCTTTGTCTCCCCATGAATCGTATGTTTGTAACAACAGGGACATAAAATTTTCAGTTCAAATCAATTAGGAATATTGTGCCGGTTCTTTTGAGTAATATATCTGGAAATACCTCTTGATACCTTGTCAACACTGTTTCAAACACAACTACATTCCAAAATCATCGGTACTCAGACATCTTTCCCCTTGGCCATGAACATCCTTTGGATTTTTGATTTACTCAACTCTTCTAAAATCAGTTTGGATTCATGCCGGGGA
>JAABOM020069984.1:0-37470 GCA_011800125.2 Solanum clarkiae | reverse complement strand
ATTTGCCATCCCAGCTGACTTCTTACTCCCATTTATGATTTTGTTCTATTCGAGAGACAACATCATTTGATATTTGCATTTCTTTTTATTTCTACTGTAATACATTAGAAGCTTGTGCACATGACAACCAGGTTTTGGGGGATTTTCACTAAGTTGAGCTTTTATTTTTATTTTAATTTCGTATTTTTTATGTTATAGTTGGGTTGTAGGCTGACTTGTCTTGGTGGGATAAGACAAATGTCATCATGCCTGAATTACGGGTCGTGACAATACATAGATTCAAGAGAATTCAATGACTGCATTTGAGTAGTTAACCAACTTACTTCCCCCAAGGGGGGTTTTGCAACAATCAATGGAAAAAATAAACTAACACCAGAGAGAAATCAATATGGAGAGAAACTAGGGTTTTTTTCCTATGATTCCCCAACTCAGTATCACCGGATAGCCTAATTCTTTTCTAGTGTGTAGCATGCAAGACAACAAGTTAAGTTCAACAAGCCCTTTGGTCAAAAGTGAGAGGTGAAATTCACTATGAAACTTGGCCCATCTCCATAGTGTGCATTACTAATCCTTACCTATTATTCCCTGTATAACCTTCCCTTCGCTCATTTTGGTTGATTAGATGAGACCACATCAATCGAAACCTGTTAATTAATCTATTTTCCCATTCATTACTACCTTGGTCCAGTCAGTAACACTAGGCGGGCTCTAATGTTGTCCACCATCAGAAAACATGCAAACTGAAAAGAGTTAAGTAATACATGCATGCACACTTTTCAAGCATTATGAATTATCCAGTTTTACTTTGTTAGTTCTTCATGGTTCTCACAACCCTAGTTGTGGATTTAGCTACTCATGCTTTGTGTAGATGCAAGAATCATGAATTGGAAGAACATAATTAAACACTTACACAATTTAATTAAGAACAAGCAAATCCAACTTCAATAAGAATCACAAGATTAAAGATGAAATTAAAGTACAAGTATTCTCAAAATCTCTCCAATGTAATCTCACTATTTTCTCTCTCTAATTATTGAGTTCTTCGAGTACTATGCGAAAACTTCTGAAAAGTACCTAAAACCCTTATTTATAATAAGTAAAATACAAGTCCTAAATGAAATAAGATAACTGGTCGGCACGCCTCATGAAAGGGGTTTACAGATCGTATTGCATTCCACGACCTGTAATCGGGGTCTTGTACAAAACTGCTGAAAAATTAGACTTCAAGTCTACGACACCCCTGTACAACTTGTAAAGTGGTTTATGATCTGTAAGGGGGTTTCGTCTGATGAATCTTCAGAAAGTCACAATCTTTGATCCTCAGGGTAAGAACCATCTTCGACGACTCATAAATCATTTCTCAACTCGTCTGCGTATTCATAGAATCAACTTTAGAAATTAGCCCCTCACTTGAATTGTCCACAAAATCCACTTCATGACCCATAGAATGGTCTATGGACCGTAAAGGGTCTCGTACTACATCAAAACTCAGCAACTTCTGTATTTCCTCCCAAAATCAAGGCCAAACTTGAAATCCTGTAAACATAACAAAAAAACACATAAAACCAATTAACATTGCATCGAGAACACATAAAATTATAAGTTTTAAGCATCAAAAGTGTTGTATTTTGGCAACACTTCAAATATCATCTAGCTTATACATAATGTTTGAGAATGTCTTTTATTTTTATTGAGGATGACCCAGTAACACGTTTTAGCTCCTGCCTAGACTATGATTAGAGCTTGTTGGACATGATATATGATTCTATGGCTTATGTATCTCTTATTATTATGCTTCAGTTTATGATTATATATCATTTTCTACTTATGAACCTTCTTTTATTACCTTAAATACTTATGATATGCAAAGAAGGCTAGCTTGGGGTCCCTTTGGGGATCTTATTCTCCTTGTTACACCAAGGGTCTAACTTGGGTTATGATAAACTTGGTATTAGAGCCCAAGATTTTGAAGTATTCTAGGGAATCTAATATGCTGTATCAAGTGGATTCTTATTCATGGATGTGAAGTGCACCACATCAATAAGTAGGAGGCTATGAGTCATTTTTGTCAAATGTTTCACTTCTTTCATGGTTCAAGTCATGCTATAGAATGTGTCCTAAGTCTTCCTAACTCTAACAATTGTTTTGTGTTCTTTACAGAAAATGCCTCCAAAGAGGGTACCCGAGCCAAGGGAAGTTTGTGCCAACAAGGACCAAGATCCACATGACCCTTTAGGGGAACAAGTCACCAGTGTTGAATTTTCGACCACAATTACTATGTTGGCCTAGGCTATGGTAACCCAACCTAATCAAGCTATGGTTGTTACTTCTCCTCATGTGCTTACTCCCATAGCTAGGGTGAGAGATTTTTCTCGGATGAACCCTCCTAAGTTTCATAGACCGTACACGGATGAAGATGTCCAGAAGTTCATCGAGAAGGTGCACACGATATTGGCTTTCATGGGAGTGACTTCAGAAGAAAAGCAGAATTGGAAGTATATCAGCTTAATGGAATGGCCCTGGTGTGGTTCACTCAATGGTCCGAGAGAGTAGATGAAAGTCCGATTTTTAGGAGCATATCAAGCTTGCCTTCCTTCTTTCTTTCCACTTGAGCTTCGAGATGCAAAGATGACTGAGTTTACTAACCTTAAGCAAGGGAACATAAGTGTGAGGGAATATGCCCTCAAGTTCACCAGGCTTTCTAAATATGCCTTATCCTTGGTTGTCGATCCTTGTGACAGAATGAGTGATTTCATTTTAGGGATACTCTACTTGATTGTGAAAGAGTACCATAATACTATTCTAGTGAAAGAGAGGGACATCTCTCAGCTAATGACCTATGCCGAGCAAATATAAAGTGAGAAGCTCAAGGAGAGAAGGCCGAGAAAGTCGAATAAGACCCAATTTGAAAGTGGGTTCTCTAATTACTAGATTCGATGGTGGATGTAGTTGTCCTTAAAAATGACAAAGGTTTTCGAAGCCAAGGCTTATTTCAAGCTCCAAAATCAGAGGCTTGACAAGGATAGGGTGTCATATCCTATGGTTCAAGGTGGTGGAAGACAAGGTTTTCCAAAGTACACTTTTTGTGGAAAGAACCATGGAGGTAGGTGTTTGGCAGGGTCTGCTACTTGCTACAGGTCTGGTAAAGTGGGCCACAAACTGTTTGAGTGTCTAAATATGGAAAACAAGGGTCAAGAATGTTGTTCCCAAGAATAGGTTGCTCCAGGTGGTCAAGGGCAATAGAGAGTTCAACAAGGTAATCCTCAATGCAACAATAAATTCTACGCTCTTCATGTTAGGCAAGAGGTGGAAGAGACTCCCCATGTGGTTACCGATATGTAGAAGGTCTTTAACTTTGATGCATAAGCATTGCTTGATCCAGGTGCCAATTTACCTTTTGTCACACCTTTCCTAGCCACTAAGTTAAATATGTTCCCTGAAATTTCACTAAAGCCCTTTTTAGTCTATACTCCTATGAATGAGTCAGTTATAGTCCAAAGAGTCTATCAGAGTTATCCTATGTTCGTGTTACATAAAGTTTTTCCTTGTGATATTGTTAAGCTTGATATGGTCAACTTTGATGTTATTTTTAGGATGGATTAGTTTACATGCTTTGTATACCTCCATAGATTGTAGGATCCGTAAAGTCAAATTCTAATTTTTGAATGAACCACATCTTGAATGGTTAGGTAGTGACTCCGCATTCAAAGGTCAATTCATTTCTTATCTAAAGGCTAAAAATTGATTTTCAAAGGGTGTATCTACCATATAGTGAAGGTTAGTAATGTTGATTTTAAGTCTCTTATTCTCAAGTTTGTTCTCATTGTGAATAAATTTCCTGATGTCTTTCCTGAAGATTTATTTGATATTCCTCTCGAAAGAAAAGTAGACTTGGCATAGATCTTCTCTTTGATACCCAACCTATCTTTATTCCCTTTTATAGAATGGGTCCGGTAGAATTAAAAGAAAAGTTTCATTAAGCCAAGCATTTGACCATAGGGTGATCCCATGTTGTTTGTAAGAAAGAAGGATAGGTTGCTTCGAATGTTTATAGACTACCGACAATTAAATAAGGTGACTATAAAGAAAAAACATTCACTGCCAAGAATAGATGATTTTCTTGATCAATTACAAGGGGCTACCCATTTCTCCAAAATTACTCTTCATTTTGGTTACCATTAGTTGAGGGTAAAGGAATGTAATATTCCCAAGACATCATTTTGAATAAGGTATAGTCATTTCGAATTTATGGTGATGTCACTTGGGTTGAGCAATGCTCTGATGGTGTTCATGGGTCTTAGGTTGTTTAAGACTTGCCTTAATACTTTTATAGTGGTCTTCATAGATGACATTCTATTCTACTCCCGTAGTAAGAAAGAGCATATAGATCACTTGAGAATTGTGTAATTATTGGTCATTGTCAAACAATAAATTCACAAACAAATAAATTGGTCATTGTCAAACAAAAAGAATATGAAAGGTTGCAGTACGTAGTAATTGATTACAATCTACTTTACCCCCTTCACAAAAAAAAAAAAAACTCACAGACAAAAAAAAATACAACTCCTAACATTATTTATTCAAGTTAAAAGTCTTAAACTTTGTAAACTCAAAAAATATCTTACCAAGAGAAAGGGAAATTGCTCGAATAACAAAATACTGTCCTATTTTATATAATTTTTTTTATTTATCTCAATAAGAATGTTATCTTATTTTTATTAAAAATAATTTAATCTTAAATTTCCCTTTTATCTTTAGTAAAATGATATTTAACTACATAAATATTTAAGAATAATTTTAAAAAATTTAAATATTATATCAAGTCAAATAATAATACATAAAACAAGACAGAGGAAGTTATTAAGTATGGGGATAAGAATATATATCAAGGAGTATTGAAATATGAAAAGATAAATGAATTAAAAAAAATGAAATATCACAAACAAATCAAATTTTTGGAACTTTACAGATTTTTTGTCAGTTTCAAAGTTTTTCGTATTTTCTGGCTAATAAAAGCTACTTCTGAAAAAGTGAATATTGTTGTACATGACAACTTTGCAATTGTACTTTGTCATTGTTGGCCATTAAAGTCGAACTGCATCTTGCTTTTTCTTTTGCCTAAGCAGAAAAGTTTCGCTGATTTTCCATAAACGCCTTTTAAATTTACTTTGTATTTTTGCTTAAAAATTATATGAACAGGTTAACTTTTGAAATTTTATATGTGCGGTCTTCCATATAATTGATATTAAAAGAGTAAAATATATTATTTAAAAATGACGTAAAAAATATAATAAATGATAATTAAAACAATTTCAAATGCTTTTAAAAACATATAAAATCTTGACTAGCTTTCTAATTTTATCTATCTCATAAAGTGATACATATCAAGAATACATATATTGAATTGAAAATATTTAAAAATTATTTAAGCAACTAAAGGTCATTTAGAACAGGAAAAGAATTAGGAGCCTAGCTAGTAGGCTTCATAGGATATAATTGCGTGTCAGTAATAATGTTACTTTTCATGACATTTTTATAAAATTTATTCATTGATGCCTACCTAGTCTTCATTCTAGTACAGTCTTCATACGATATTATTCACTTTTTTCATGGATTAAGAAGCAATTTTAAGAACTCATGAATTTTGTTTAGTATAAATTTAAGTTGTTGTATTAAAAACTGGATAAAAATTAAATTCAATAAATTTTTGGATGCTTAAAAGAATAAAATATATAATTATATATCGTATCTTACATTCTTGATTGACTAAATCGTATGTTAAAATTTTTTTTCCTTTTAAATATATACCGATATACGAGTTTGGCTTTTCTCCACATTTATTCTCCTCAAGTTCTTAATCGGAGAAATATGTCATAGATTTAAATTAATGATTAACAAATTAAAGTCTTGATTGTAATTAAGATAATTAATTAATTCTATTTACTTATTTCTATAACACATCTGATGTGAAACATGACGATAAATTTAAAAATTTGAATTCATAATTATAACCTAATATTTTCATAACTATAAAAACTTTTTATTTTAAAATTAATGTGTTTTTAATTATTTAAATTTAATGTTCATTGATATAAAAAAATAACTTTACTTTTTATTTGAGGGGAAATAGATTCATTAACCAACATTGCTCTGTCCAACTTATGTCTTTTTTGTCACCAAACAAAATAACTTTACTTTTTTATGGCATATTAAAGTCTTTTCTAAGTATCAACATTTAAAAAGATTATCATATTTAAAAAGATTATCATGTATGGTAAACTAGTCATATAAAATAATAAATTATATTTATTAATGTTTATGTTTTTATGGGATGTTCTTTAAATTCAAAATAAAAAAGAGAAATTTTTTTACGAGAATAAATAAGAAAAAAAATTAATCATAATTAAAAAATACAACAGATTACTATCGACAAAACCTCTAACGGAATATTTAGAATGACAAGAGCATTAGCCTTATATATGTAGTGAAAGTCAGGAGTAAAAAACATTCCGTACGAGTAACTAATTTATAGGTATTAAAGGGCCACAAGGGAAAATAACTATCTGTCCTCATTGGTAGTTCTTCTAGCCCTGTTATCATCTTGTCATGACTTAAAAAGGAAATCGTGATAAAAATATTTGTGTGTGATAATAATTTTTAATATTTTATAAAATTAAGAGATAAATTTATTAAAACGAAATGATGAAAGAGGAAATTTTTTTTTAGAGAAACAAATAAGGAAAAAGATTAACCATAGTTGAAAGATAAAATAGATCACTACGGACAAAACCGTTAATAAAATATTTAGAATGACAAAAGTACTAGACTTATATATATAGTGAAAATAAGAAGTAAAACATATTACGTACAAGTAACTAATCCATAGGTACTAAAGGGGGACGAGGGTAAATTCACATTTAGATAAATCTATCGTCGAAGTTATGACTAACGACTAAATTTGTGATGAGAATATGAACATCCATGCATGATACCCTTTAGATAAATCTCATATCAAAATATTAGAAGAAACGAAAAATGTTATAAAATATATTAAATTATACACACAAATTTTAGCTCAATAATAAGATAATCTAAAACAAAATTATGAGTTATGTTGGACTAATGTAAATAATATATTTGACATTAATTTAAATTGTGATGATATAAAATTTGTGAAAAGCGTTTTCAACTGAAAAAATTACTTTTATTTTTCTTTCATATTTCAATACTCCTCGATATATTCTATCCCCATACCTAGTTATTTTTTTAATTCGAGAAATTCCCCTTGGTCTTGGTAAGTGATTTTTATGAGTTTGTAAAGTTTAAAACTTTTACATTGAGTGGATAATGTTGTTGTATCTTTTTTTTCTCCTATAATTTTTTTGGAGAGGGTTGTAAGCAAATATTTCTTTTTCCCATCATATAATAGGTTGTAATCAATTAATATGTACAACCCTTAGGCTTGATTTTTGTCTCTTCTTTCTTCTTTATACCATTTGAGTGCAATAATCCTTACTAATTGAAAAAATGACTTAGCTTTTGAAAAATTGATTTAATACCTAATTGATTTAAGTAAAAATCAATTTTTCAAAAAAAAAAATAAATAAATAAAGTTGCCACTTAATTTTTAAGAAAAATTAAAAAAACTAATTTAAATTTTAAAACTCAGCAGAAAAGTCTTAAAATTTTCCAAGATATAGGTAAGAGTTCAATTTCTAATTTTGAGAAGAAATTAATAACTCAAAAATGGCCGCTAACTTACAGTTGACCAACGATTAAGACATTTTGACTAACTTTGAAAATTGACTGATTTTGAAAAATTGACTAACTTTGAAAAAATTGACTAACTTTGAAAAATTGGCCAAATTTGGAAAATGACTAATACTTGAACTATTTTTGAAGGAGTTTCACCAAAATTTAATTTGTAGAAATAGTTCTAACGCTAAAAAAATCATCAAAATGGAATTAACATAAATGGTAGACATGCTGGGGAAATTAATTACATTAAACAAATAACTAAAAGTATTAAGAATTAGAGTTAGACAAATAACAAATATTCAAAATACAGTAAAACAATAAATAAAGAACTGTCATTAGGCCTGACAGGCCCAAAACCATAAACCTGTCCTAATCTTCTATAAACGACTTGGGCCAGCCTGACCCATATTTCACAAAAGGAGAACTGCTGCTGCTTTGAGCTTGGGCTTTTGACCCATTTCATTCTGCTGTATCCCCAATGTATACTGATGTACATAAGCTCCCTATAACCTGTATAATGCTCTACAAGACCAATAGGATGGGCTGACTCAAAAGGAGAAGATTTGGGCCTCCATGGCCTAAAAAGATGGATGCAAATGGAAGAGAAAAACTCATTTGGGACTCCAAACCAATTTTACATGCAACAAGAAAGAAGAGAAAACGTTAATATCACATTTAAATTAAAACAAACTGTTAAGGGAGTAACAAGAGATGAAAATCCATGGAAGTTCAATGATATTAAAGACCATAAATAGCAAAAGGCAAAGAGTTCTATTGGGCTAATGTGGGTCTTTTCTAACAACCAAAACAGGAAGAACTTACCCTACTTCATACACTCCGCAATAATTTATTTATCAATATGCTATACACTAGTGCAAGATCTCATAAGATTCTATTGAAACAAAGTATTTAAAACAAGACTCACTCTCATGTAAGAATTCAGTACCAAGTAAAGATAAGTAGTGAAATTCATATTACTCTAAGAAGACATTACATTGGAATGAAGAGATTAGGACCAGAAGAACAACGCAATATCCCAGAGAACATAAATAGAGAAGAAAACTAGGTCTTTGCTATAGAAATAAAAATCTCCTAGACAAATCTAATTGTTCTGGACCAAAGAAGTGAAATTAGACAGGTCAAATTCATACAATGAATCAGTAGAACAAAAAGAATACGAAATCGATATTATATCAAGACCCTTAAATTGACTCCAGACAAAGTGTTTATGAAGCAAGGAATTTAAAAGGAAGAAAACCTCAGGTTTTAGAAAAAAGGAGAAAGAAAACTAGCTTTGTTGGAACCAGAAACAGAACGAAAGCCTACACACTATCAGATTCTATTAACATATTTAAACAGGAAGCATATTAAAGAGTCTCAACTCATAGTGATCTTGAAATAAAAGACTACAGTCACAACCATCTAAGAAAAAAGCAGCACCAGAGAATAGGAAGAGCGGTAACCATGAAGTGTAGGACTTTGAAAATAAGATAATGTATGGAAACAAAGTGAAGCTATTCAAACCAAGAGGGCTCAATATCAAGTTAACTCAAGTATACAGTACATATAAGAAACAAATGAGTGTATCAGTTGATATCAAGCTAAGAATGAAGTTTAGCATGTAAATTAATGCATATACGTGACTCAGGAAAGCTAAACAACCATTAAACAAGAAAATTCCTAAGCTACCAGTAAAGTAAAGAAAGCAACAAATGTAAGCCAAACTTGAAAACTAGATTAGCCTGATGAGCAGATGAAAACAAGTTTGTACTTAACAGGAAATTAGAGCAAACGATTGAAGATGAAATGCTTGATTTAAAGTCTAGATTTCATGACATCATCAAGAAAAGCATCACAGTAGCTTAAACATAGATTTCGAAACCAATCCGATATTCATTAAGAAAGCAACTACATTATCAAAGTAACAAAACAAGTGGAAGTGTGTGCGAGACATGATATAGTGATGCAACAACAACAGCAGCCAAGAAAACTCAAAAATACCAGAAATATTTCAGTGTAATCTACTCTTCAACTCCTTATTTGAATTATATTAGGAAACATAACAACCCAAGAATCAAACAGGATTCCATAATATCGCTTGCTTAACAAAACCCAAAACAGAACATACAACCATTTGAAATATAAAACGAGAGAAGTAAATGAGAATGTTACCTTTTTTGGGCAGCGTTCGGGGACTTTAGGGAGCTAGAAAGAAACACTTCACCACCAAACGACTTCGCTGTATTTATTGATTCAGAGCATGAGAAGCTTCTGGTTTCAGAAATTTTCAAAACCGAGTCAACTTTATTGAGATTGGTTTAAAAGGAGGGGATGTTTTAGTGTGCTTTTCAAATCAGGAACGACTGCCTCAACAATGGAGGAAAAGAGGATATTTATAGCCCCAAAATTAGGGCAAAACGGGAAGAAAAGATGAGGGTCAATTTGGGGAAAAATCCTTGAAGGAATTTGAAAATCAAAACCCTAAATCTTATCCAACTAGTACTAAACCAAACGTATTCTTCAACGGGAGCCAACAAAGCCGTTCAATTCGATCAAGAGAAAATAAGGGCTTGAGATGGGGACATTTCGATTATTCCCCTTAATGGATTTGTAAGGAAAGGGGACACCTATGCACGATTATATTGAAGGAATCGTTGGAGTTGATTCTAGGATTGGCGTTTTGCTGGGGAATTTTGGTTTCATGTTCGATTGAAGAAGAAGGGAATCGGGTGAAGGAGACGCATGAGAAGAGAGAGGAAATGAGAAGAGAAAACGGGAAATAGGCGCGTGGGGTTCACGTTGGGTATATGTATATATACGTGTATAATATGTTGGCTAAAATGGAGAATTGGGCCGGGCCTAGTGAATTTTTAATTGGGTTGTTGCATTGATTTGGGCGAAATTTGGTCCAAAATAGTTCAAGATGAGTGAAAATTAGTTCATAGGGGAGTGTGAATTTTGGCTTTTAAAATTGACCATTCAATTATAATTTTAGTCAATTAAACTTAATCAAATTGAAATCAATTGACTAATTTGATTACAAGATGAATTAATACAAATTAATTGAAGATCTTTTAACATTATAAACCTAAAATAATTAAATTAATTACAAAATAATAATTCTTAAAATAAATAAAAAATGAATTTATATGAGAAAATATTTTTTATATTTTTGAAAGCCAATTGTTTCAAATAGTCAGAATTTAAAATCCTTATAATTAATTCATATTGTGGAGGGTAAAAATAGGGTGTTAATAACTGTCCCTTTCTTTAGGTGTAATCGATAGAAAAGATCGTGGACAAAGAAACTTGACAAATTCAATTTTTAACTGAGCACATCTTCATATTCTGAAAAGCTCTCAGTGTGGACTTTGAGAAATCATAGTCGGACCCTGGTTTTGGGTTTCCTACATATCTTAGTTTATATGAAAATTCAGGTTACTTGTAATTCAAAACGTTTGATTTTACGCATGATTTTGAAATAATTCAAAAGCTATCCCAATATCGAATTATGGAGAAATTAGAACGCTTAGGAATGAGATTTTAAGAGCAAATGTTAGAATACAATTGAGTTTTCAAAATTGATCCCGCCCACATATCCTTGGACTTAGAAATCAGGCTGCTTGTAGTTCGACTTAATCAGTTGAAAAAGAAAACTCTTATGCTAAGATAACCTTTGGTCCGGAAAGAGTGTCAAATAAATTAAGCTTGAAAAAGAGGCTTGCAACCTCTTCGTCATGAATGTGGTGCACTTCACACCCATAAACAAGAACTTACATGGACATAATTTTCAATATTCTTGGTACATTGTCACTCGGATTGGAAAGATTGCTTCCTGTGAGAGTTGAGAACACTTGTATGTGAAACTAAAAATTAACAAAATTCAAAGAAAACACTCACATGCCTTCTGACAAGGGTGTGGTTGGATTCTGGTGGGAGTCACTTCTCAGCTTGCACTCGAAGAGTTCAACATTCCTCTTCAGACTATGCCATAGGTCGCTGCTAATAAAAAGTTTCACGTTGTGCTGTGTCTTATTTGACGACGTCTACACCTATGTTTTTTTTTCTGAAAATTCATCCTTTCGGATGTTTTCGATAAGACTAAGATAAATATTATTGGTAAAAATTTGTAACTTAAATACAGGGGTGATACTTTTTACCATGTTCAATATATTCTTCTTTTCGATGTAATAGATAATGAGTCGAGATGATGCAACATGATGATGGCCCTCTTGGCAATGAATAATGATGTATTTCTTGAATATGTGATGAATGTGATGACCCTTTTAGCAATGTGAACATGTAACCTCTTGGCAATTTGAACATGAAAATAGAATGGACCTCTTGGCAACTTGAAAAAATAAAATGACTCTCTTGGTGATGAATATGCAATGGAGTTCTGGGCAACTTGAAAATAAATTGGCCCTTTTGGCGATGAATATGCAATGATCCTTTCGACAACTTGAAACATAAAATGACCTTTTGGCAATGAATATACAATGGCTCTCTGGGCGAATTGAAAAATAAAATAGCCCTCTAGGTGATGAATATGCAATTGCCCTCTAGGAAACTTGAAAATAAAATGGTTCTATCGGCGATGAATATGCAATGGTCCTCTTGGCAACTTGAAAATAAAATGTGATGAATTGTTGGGGGTTCGAGTGAGACAGAATTGTTTATGTCCCGGCAGTTCTCTCGTAAATAAGACCTGCAAATATTTTCCTTGCATTCACAGAAAATTGCTTAGTTTCAAAACGAATTATTCTGTGTTGATTCTTTCGTTGTCTGCTCTTTGCCTCATCCTCTGGTGACTCTTTTTGATCTCCCACCTTTTCGTAGATAGAAAGTAAAATATACATTTTGACAGGATATTCAACATGTAAAAAGATCTTTAGAAGCAATAAATTTAGAAATGGATTTTTGAGAAAAAGCCGCTGCCAAGAGTCATGTCACGTGAAGCTTGGATGAACACATTCATCTTTTGACATGGATTTCTGATGCATCACAGTTGTCTTTGAATTTCTGATCAGGTTGAGGATCTCCAAGGCTGCTTTTAGACTTATAATGTCTCTTGATGAAGTTTTGAGGGTGACCTCAAAATTTCTATCCCATTTAAATATCGTAAGGAATCGATCACTTGTCAGAAGAACCCTGAGAATTTTTAATACCTTCTCAAAAATTCTGTCCCATTTGAAATTTTTAACATGCTTTAAATTCTGATTTTGCCGAAGATGGACCTTCTTGTTCAGAATTTTGGAGTTCCATTCAAAGATTCTGTCCCAGTTTCCTTTATGGGAGTATGACTGAGTCGTTGTAGCGCCTATATATTCCGTTGGGGGCAGGAATCAGGTCAAACATAGTTCCCCTCTCGGGAGGTAGATAAAAATATGAATTTAAATAAGAAAATGACTGAGGCTGACATCGGCCACCTACATAACTCATTATTGAGAATTCAGGTCAAACGTAGTCCAAAAGTAAAAAGGGATAATAAAAAGGGATAAGGGGATGACCGAGGCTGATATAGGCCACCTACGTATCTCGTAGTTCATTACATGGGAAAAATTATTTTAAAATAAATGCAGAAATAAAATAATACAATTATAAAGAAGAAAAAAAGTAAAGGCAAATTCCAAATCTTCAAACATAATATCTCTTGACAACATCTGAATTGATTGATTTTGGCCACTCCTAACCATCCATCTCTGACAAAATTATGCTTCTCCTAACGGAACTTTACGAATCATGTACAGTCCTTGCCAATTTGGTACAAACTTTCCTTTGTATTCATCTTGATTGGGAAAGATATGTTTGAGAACCAATTGTCCGACCTTGAACATTTGATATCTTACCCTCTTATTGAAAGCACAAATCATCCTTTGTTGATATAACTGACCAAGCTAAACGGACATTATCCTCTTTTCATCGATTAAAGCCAAATGTTTAATTCAATTATAAACGCAGTCTGCATCACTCAACTCAGCTTCATGAATAATTCTCAATGATGGTACTTCAACTAGCACACATCCTAATGCATTATTAGGATAGAGAAGTATAATAGTAATGGACTTCCTTCTCGTGGAGGTACTAGCACCGGTGGATTAGACAAACATCTTTTAATGGTATCGAAAGCAGTTTGGCATGCTTCAGTCCAAGTCATTAATGCATCCTTTTTCAACAACTTGAAGATAGGCTCATAAATCAATGTAGATTGGGATATGAACCGACTGATGTAATTCAATCTTCCAAAGAAACTCATGACTTCTTTTTTTGTCCTTGGAGGAGGCCACTCCTAAATTGCTTTGATCTTAGAAGGGTCGAGCTAAATAGCTCTTCGACTGACTATGAATCCTAACAACTTCAGGTTATATCATCGTAGACAATCAAAGAACTTCTTCAAATGAGTCAGATGGTCCGAACTCTTGCGGGACTGGATGATAACATCATCCACATAGACTTCGATTTCTTTGTGAATCATATCATGAAAAAGAGTTTTCATAGCTCTCATATAAGTAGCTCCAGCTTTTTTGAGACAAAATGGCATCACTCGATAACAGTGCACACCCAAGGGTGTGATAAAAGCTATCTTTTCTGCGTCCTCTACATCCATTAAAATCTGGTGATATCCTGCAAAGCAATCTATGAATGACTGCATCTCATGCTTGGCACAATTGTCAATGAGAATGTGAATGTTCGGCAATGGAAAATGATCCTTGGGGCTGGTTTATTGAGATCTATATAATCAACACAGATCTTGATCTTTACGTCTTTCTTGGGCACCTGAATGATATTGGACAACCAAGTGGTATGTTGTGTTACTTCTACTACCTTGGATCGTATCTGCTTAGTAACTGCTTCCTTGATTTTCAGATTCAGATCTAGCTTGAACTTCCGAGTCTTTTGCTTTACCGGACTGAATTCTGGGTTGATTGGCAACTTGTGAGAGACAATATCTGTACTCAACCTAGCATATCCTTATAGGACCGAGCAAATACATCAGCAAGCTAGTAAAAATTTCTTTCTGTGAATTCGTCAAATGGACACTGAATCTGGTTTCCTTGACACATTCTTCATCTCCCAGATTCATTGTTTCAGTCTCATCTAGATTAGGCTTATCTCGATTCTCAAATTGTCTCAATTCCTTGGTAAGATATTCGGGTACCATAGTTCTTTCATCGTATTCCTCAAGCTCATTGTCATTAGCTTCATTCTGTTTATTCAGCTTTTGACATGACATGAAATTGGAAGGTTTAAAATTATTTATACTGAAATCATAAACTAATGTAGTTAGATAAAAACTAATTAAAATGATAAGATGGATAGTAAGTGTAGTTTCAAAATAAATGGAGGAACTTCTTTAAAAGTAAATGCAAACTTTGGCTATGATCATGGGTCAATCTACCTTTAGAGACATTACGAGAGAAATTAAAATGAAACCAAGCAAGAGTAAAATAAAAAAGTAAAAGGTCGGTCATGGGTCTCCGTCAGACTGTCACTTATTTATGTTTAGGAACAAGTAATTTAGCAATCCTTCATCTACCAAAATAAGTGGGGGATCAACAGCGAGGTAGATGTCTCTTTCAACTCTCGTTCATCCAGTTCTGCACCTCAAATGCCTGACGCCTCCGATGTGTCATTATCATCAACTGCATCAATTTCTTCGAATAGGTCCCAGATCCTTCCTCCAACACTATCACCTTCGGTGCATTCTCATACTGGGAAAGACTGATACAGGTGCGGTATTGGCCAGGCTAGAGCTTGATCATCTTTCTAATTCTGTATCTCCGACTCATCTTCTTCCAAGATAGTGTATCCTAAGCCAAATTTTGACTACTTTATTGGCAACAGGATGGGCTCAGTAATACCTTGCAAATGCTCCCTAGCCCAAAACCAGGTTCAAACCCATTTCTCAGCATAACCATGGCTATCATCTTGTAAATAGCAGGCATAGGAGTTCCGAGAATCCAATCATCTTCAGTAGCATTCACTAGCTTAATCGTGTAGAAATTTGACCCTCTGGTGACATTATCGACGATGGGTGCATACACGTTCGAATGGCTTCCCTCGCTGTAAATAACCACTTCACGTCAATTCCAAATGGAATTTATCATTTGGTGGAGGGTAGAAAGAACAAGTCCATCCATATGGATCCAAGGTCTTCCTAGCAACATGTTGTAGTTGGTAGTGATATCCATCACTCGAAATTCAATGACGAACCTAGCAGGTCCCATATGAATTCGTAGATTTACTAATCCCAGTATATCTCTCCGGCCACCATCAAATGCTCTCACATTAACTTTGTTTGCTGGATTTTTCCCACATCAAAGTTTAATTGCTTGAGAGTGAACAAAGGGCAAATATTCAAACCAAATCCATCATCGATCAAAACACAGTTTAGAATCATGTGATACTTAATTGTAACATGAACTTCCTTATTGTGCATCACTCCCTCGAATTGTAGCTCCTCATCGCCAAAACTGATGCGGTGTTCTCAGCTAACCCGCTTATCAAGGCTGCCAAATTATCACTGTCTATTCCTACAGGCATGTAAGTGTCCTCAAGTGCTCTCATTAAGGCCTGTTTATGATATTGTGAACTCATCAGCAAAGCCCATACCAAAATCTGGGTAGGTGTCTTCTCCAAGTGTTTCACAATAGAGTATTCCTGAGGCCGCATTCTTCTCCAGAATTCTTCTGCCTCGGCTTCACTTATTGTCCTTTGATCTCTTTTGCTCGCTCCCTGAATTAGCTTTTCAATGTCGATAGTTTTAATCACAATTTTCTTAGTGGGGACTCCTCTTGGTGTCACAATGACTACCTCAAGCGGTGTTGTAATCACAATCTTTGTCTTCTCAGTGATACTCAAAGAAGCTACACTCTTTTCCAAACTAGCAGCATTATCCGAAACTATTGTCATGGCTGGATTCCAATCTTCTTCTCTCTCAATCATTCCAGTACTACTCTCTCCATGATCAGGCAAAGGATTGTTGTTGACATTGGAAGTGATGATTTGAAGAACGGCCATGTTGTGATCAATTAAGTCCTGAATTTTATGCTTCAAATTTATGCAATCTTCAGTATCATGTCCAACACTATTAGAATGGTAAGCACAAGTCTGATCATTCCTGAAGAAGCGAGAACTAGCACCCATGGCTCTTGGAGGGGCAGGCTAAATCAACCCTATAGCTGATAATCTTTCAAACAGTTTCATTTGAATTTTAGAAAGCGGAGTGAACACCCTAGGGGTTTCTTATTTGAGTTCAGATGAGGTGGGTTGTAGTTATTTTGTGGAGGTGGGGGTAGTCAGTGGTAATTTGGAGAGTTTCAACGGGGAGGTGTAGGGGTCTGGAATCTTGTTTATGGTGGTGCTTGGTAATTTGGTGGTGGGGTTTGGGGATTTGGGATTTGGTAACTGGTAGGGGGAGTTGGATAAAATGGTTGAATATTGGAGCAATTTGGTGATGGAGGTTGGTAGTTTGGAATAATATTTGAGCATTGTGGGGAGTGTTAATGAGGGGGATGGGTTTGGTAGTTTGGGGGTGGAGTTTGATACCTTGGTTGAGTATGAAAAATAGGAAATGAACTTGAAGTAGGTTGAAAATGGTTTTGAGGGTGTGTGGACTTTCTGGGGTGGCTGCTAGGGGTTCTCCTCTTGTCTTGCATGCTGAAAATAACTGACATATCTTTCTTCCTTTTCCTCAACATTCCTGACGATTCGACCGAATTTGATATATGGGTGATCTTCCCCATCTTGAGTCCATCTTCAAACTTTCACCAATTTTGACTATGTCTGCGAATTTTGCCCCAACGAGCAACATTATCCTCTCACAAAACACTGGCTCTTGGGAACATACAAACACTTCAACCAACTCTTTTTTAGACATAAAAAGCCTAACTCTAGTAGCCTCCTTCCTCCATCTATACACATATTCGTGATAGCTTTCTGTGAACTTCTATCTTATCCTATCCAAGGAATGTCAGTCTAGAACAAGTTGAACATTATAGGAAAACTTTCTACAAAATCTTTTGCCGTGGCATGCTATCCTGCGCATTGATTCACCTCCTGGGAAGTAAACCAATCGAGAGAGCCTCTCCGCTTAAGAGTTGACTGAAGAGCCTTATCAATAATTCCTCGTTTTTTCCCACGCCCACAAGTTGGTCACAATAAGCTCAAACGGGCCAAAGGATTTCCCGTATCTTCAAAAGTATCAAACTTAGGAATCTTGAATCCATCCAGAAGGTCCAAATCAGTATGAATGCATAGATATTCATAATTCGGAACTGCAATGTCCGGCGCGTAATGATATCAGCTC
This sequence comes from Solanum clarkiae, assembly GCA_011800125.2. NCBI lineage: Eukaryota > Viridiplantae > Streptophyta > Magnoliopsida > Solanales > Solanaceae > Solanum > Solanum clarkiae. Next base: position 19,403 of record JAABOM020069984.1, on the reverse strand, counting down.
ATGGCTTTGACTATCTCCTCCTTTATTCCTAGCTTGGCCATTTCCTCCTTGGCGTTCCATTCTTTCTCCTTCTCCTCATAATGGTGAATCTCGGAGTAAGTGGCATGGGGAACTTATGGTTTAGCAAGGACTAGGACATGGAAAGGGACTTTAGTAGGCACGATTTGGGTGGTAGGTGGGTTTTATTGGTCAGGATCTTGGCTTTCAGGAGGGATTATCTGAGGGTGAGTAGTGTTGGGAATTTGAGAGGAACTAAAGACTTAGGTACTTTTAATATTTGGGTTTTGGGGAGGAGGTGGTGCTTGGGGAAAGAGATTGGGATGACCTGCATTGGGGATTGTTAGGTCGATGATAGGAGTGTTTTGAGCAGGGGTAATAGATGGATTCGTTGAGATAGGGATTGGTTGTTGAGATGAATTAGGAGAAGGAAAATGGAACGGAGGCCTCCCGTCATCCTAACCGGGAAGATTAGCAGTAATAGCCAAATTTGCTAACTATTGGTGTCATGACCCAAGCCTAGGGCCTAGACGTAACACCGACGCATTGGGAACCCGAAGGGACCCAAAGCAAGGCTCTTAATATATCATTAGATATCCTTGGTCGTGAAAGCAATAAAATGTAACAAAGAGTATGTAAATAGGGATAAACGGGACTAAGGGACAACTTTCATATCATAAACATCAAGAGTCAAGAGAGAGAATCAAAACTCATTGCATTATACATAACATGTCCAACAACACCTCTAATCATAGAACTTAGCGGGGGCCAAGATAAGCAATCAAGCTCACCCTCCTAGTCAAAATATACAACAAAGAAGGAGAGTTGTAATACATAACATAAGAGCATAAATATTTTTCCTGGAATAGAGGATTCACCAACTAGCTTTAGAGAGATTGTACTAGCCGCATGGAGGAGGATGATCAAGTGGGGCTCCGGTTCCTACATGGTAACATCACGTAGGTATAGAGTATGCATTAGCACATTTGAATGTACTAAGTATGTAGGATGCGATACAACAAGAAATAGACATCATAACCAAAATGCATAATAGTAGGCAATAGATAACATATTAACAATATGATATGTATGATCAATGCTTAAGTAAAACATGCTTACATAGAATATAATATAAGGTGTAAGAAGAGACGATCATTATAGAACCCGTAGGTTACAAAGGTACAAACCCCTTTGGTTGGTTGGTGGATAGTCGCACCCTACCACCCCTTGTGATTGAGGAACTAACCCTCAACCCGGTTACCATGGTAGAAATCGCTTGATTGGTTGGTGAAGTCGCACCCTACCACCCCTAGTGATTGAAGTACTAACCTCTCAACCCGATTATCAAGGCACATCCCCTTGATTAGTATCAAGGTACAAACCCCTCAACATGGTTACCCGGGCTCTTAACCCCCCAAGTAAGGCATGGTCACATTCCTAACACTATATAAGAGAATATCATCTACATATATTCCTTTCATCATCATAAAGTCATTCAACTCATAAGACAAGAATTGGACCTTCAAATACTCAAAATACATTAACCGGACATTTTATCAAACACTTGGCGGATGTGTAATACTAGTGTAAAACCATGCAATGCAAGAGTGGGATCATGCTGGAAATTTCAATGTAAAACAATCAATAAATACTTGGTAAAACACTAAATCAATATACATCAAAACCCTTCATCAAATCTCACAATAGATCCTAAATTCATAGCTCAAAACATGCTAAAACAATCATAATTTCATGAAACCCCAAATAGTGTTCAGTGAAATTTATAATAAGTAAGACCCATGAGTAACTCAACTTTAAATCATGCAATTTTAAGTAAAAGAAAGCTTTGATATCATGGATGAAAGGAAACCATGAAAGAGACCCACATACCTTGACTTTGGAGAATCCTTGAAGAAGATTGGAGATGGAGAGTTGAATCTTGAATGAGAACCCTAAGATCCGGATGTGTTTTGGGACTTGAAATTTGGAGGTGAAATATTATCTAAGTGTTTGAGAGAGTATTTGGGAATGTCTTGAATGATATGAGGGTGAAATAAGACTATGTATAGGTATTTTCACGCATGGAAAGGCCAAGACCCAAGACCCAAAAGTCTTGGACTGAGATAGAAAAATAGTGCCAAAAATACACAGTAGCGCGCCCTTGGCGCATCACGCCAGGGGCACAGATGCACACTGGAAATAACATTTTTGTGATTTTAGAATTTTTCTATGGTTGCTCTTAGATCGGGGTTAGACCCATTCCCCATTCAATTTGACCCTCCTGAACAATAATATGAAGTCGAATTTTTGATATCACATACGGATTTGGAGATATATGAAAATTACGATTTTGGGCACTTTTGTGGTACATTTTCAGGCACTTTTTGGGATCGTTTCACTTTGGGTTTTCTTCATTTCAATCTTCATCTCAATAATTTGTTGCGTCAGTTGTGTAATCAATTTGTTCTGTTCTGCAGTGATGCAATCTATCACGATGATCTTAGTTAGGCCCACATCATCATTGTTCTCTATGATTTCTCCTTTCAACTGGTTTTGGTCAAGGGAGAGATCTTTGTAGGCTTTTGATTTAGTAAAGTAAGGATGGTCAGCCAACTTTATCAAAAAAAATCAATCCTAAATCACCTACAAGAAAAATTACTCAAAGGCAAGTATGTTAGTTTCTTTAGAATAACAGTTAATGCACGATAACACACATAAATCAACAAACACACAATTGTTATTTTATTTAGAGATAAACTAGCCCACGGGTACAAGAGATATGGTAAATAGGCAGGACTATACCTATATAATTTCAGAAATAGTGGGTCAGGAAGGTTGATTTGTGTTGAGCCAAGGTCTTCTTGGATAGTTAATAATGTAAATAGGGGAAAAATAAGCTTTTGAAACATAGGGGTCAGGCCTAGAAAGGCTGCCTACGTATCTTGATAAAGAAATCAGGTCCTATGTAGTTCGAGAATACAAGAAATAGCTTGGTTCAAATATGCTTCATTACACAAAAATTGAAAAATACAAGACAGAAATATTGCTGGAAACATAAAATGCCTCTATTGAGACTTCTTCTGCTAATCCGCTGATCTCCTTTTCAATACTTGGTTTTGAATCACTTCATTGATGGGATGTTAGTCTCACCTCCATCATCCTCTTTGCTTGGTCCTGGGAGGACACAATAAGGATTCTCTTGCTTCAGCATGCCTATCTCTTTCATGGTGGCCTCAAGTTCCATGTCTATTTCTGTGTTTCGAGTTATTATATTTCCAAGATATTCTTCCAGAGCAAATGAATACTCCTCAAGTATCTGATTTTCCTTACTCAAACTTTCTCTTTTATCCTTGGTACTTTTATTTTCTCATCAACTTTAGCCATTTTTACCAGCATAGTCTTGCTGGCTTGATCCAGTTCTCTAGATTCTCCTTCTACTTTTGGAACCTCTCGTGTAACCTGACATAGTATCTTTGTCAATGCGTCTTCATCTCTCTTAGAATTTTGGTTTTTCTCCATCCTGACTGCAAATGCAACCTTTTCTGAGATGGAAGAATGAAAGTTTAAAAGTGGGTTGAGGAATTCGGACTTTATTGAGAAACTTGAGACTCGAAGAATTATTTGGTTGTATTTCTGATGGTGACTGGGATTTGTACTTAGGTGGCTCTAAAAGAATTTGAAAAGGAGTGGGCTAGAATTTGTCCAAATAAAACAACATAATCATACAAACAGTTATAGCAAACAACACGAAAATACTTATGGCATGTCCTAAATAGGTATGTGACCCTTTTTGGGCCAAGGTTGGCCTATCAATTTGAAGGATGTATCATGTTATTTTCTATATTTCATTGTTTCCAAAAGCAAATTCCATAAATAGATAAATTACATCATAAAGCATCATAATAGGGGATACATTTTTAGGTAAAGGGACAAAAATGCGAATACAAAGAAAAAAAAGCTCCCACGCAGGGGATAACTAAATAGAAGCAGGTCCTGCTTTATTCCTTGCTTTCTCCACCTCTCCTTGGATGTGGCTTCGATGCAACATTAAGAAAGGCTCACCTAGTAAGGCGTGTCCAGATGTCGGCATTTGCTAAAGAGTGGTGATTTGCCTTTCCACATTTTAATCCAACTAAACCAAACATGCTCTTGCATCAGCTAGCTCTTGTGTACTGAAGGTTAAAGATCTGTGAAGCTCTTGCTCTCTTGGAAGGTACTCTTATTCTCTCTGTTGAAATTCCCGTTCCCTATCATCTCATTATTGTTGAAAAAGTCTGCTCTAGACCTGGATTCTCGCTTCTACATCTTCCAATCTTGGATTGAGGTGGGTCCCTGGGATGAGCTCATTTTCTAAGCCCGCCCTTAACCATTCTTTGTACCCTTGCACATAGCCTGCATCATACCTATTTTTGGCGATACTACCTTTCCCCGAGTAGACACACATGGACCATTCCATAAGGATGTTATTTCCATAGGGCACCTTTTCAAGATTCTGGTAATTGATAACAAACTACTGGTCTCCCTGTCTTAGGATCCACTTGATTTCTCCCAAACTGTCTCATTACTCGATTTGGGTGGTAAGGCCTTATACCCCGAATACCCATAAGGACTAAGAAAGGAAACTGTTTCCCTTGTATTGCTAGCCTTTCGGACATGAAGTCATCGAACACCCATGAGACATTATCCTCTTTCAAATCATAGAGGGCTTGGGCCCACCTCTCTTTCGACCTTTTCATTTTGAATTTCTGGATAGTCAATAGGAGTTCATGGTGAGCCAAGGCATTTCTCCCATCTCGCTGTCTCAAATCTTGTTTCCATTTTGCAACCTTTGTATCCAAATGCAAAGACATCCACCATTGAAGTAGCAGGTTGCATCCTTGAAAGAGTCTGTACCCATTCTTGCATAACCCAAGAGATCGACAAATGTCGGTTACAATGACTGGTGCCAAATAACAATACTTCTTTTGTCCATTTTTACCAAGGCCATAGAAAATGGATTGAGTGACCATGACGATTCTAGAATTTATTATGTTCGTTTGATCCTCAGGGAATACCATGGTCCCTAAGAGGCATATGAAAAGCTAAGGCTAGAGTGTTGATACAAGTGGTGTAATCATGGAATTTATTGGAGAATCTTCCGAAATAGCTCCTATGCCCCCAACGTTCAAAGAACTTCAAGAAAGGGATTTTCGGGGTATCTAACCAACCGACTTGTACAAGGAAAAACATACCTTTCATTTTCTTACTGGTTGGTATACTCGATACCAAAATGTTACAGTTTGGGTATTCCTTCCTTTTCTTATATAACCCCTTAGAGTCTAAACAATCATGAATCTCTTCGATTGTTAGTGTTAGTTCAACATCCCCAAATCGGAATACTATATGCTCGTCGTCCCAAAATCAGGTAATGACCTTGATAAATGCTGGTAATGAGAGTGAGCCCGGTGAATTGACTTTGTGAATATTCACTAAGATTGTTCCACCAGATGTAGAGAAGATCTGAAGCCTTGGTAACCATATTGAACTCTAGGAATTGATTAGCCATCTAGAAAAAACAAATGTATTAGAAAAACCCCCTAAGCCCGCAAACAATGATTTATTTAAATGACATATACATTCTTCAAATTAAACAAATAAAATGATCGTTCATTTGGGCCAAAGACCACTTTGGACTCAAGGTGGGCTACTAATGGGCCCAATACCCCTTAGATATCGGGTCAACCTAGGCCAATGCACTTACAAGGTTTTGGCTTAACTCTAACCTACCTGACTAAGAGTGGGCTTATTTTGTCTGTGGAAAGGTAACCCAGGTGGATAACTTGGGCTGGGGAAGATAACGACCATTGACCCCGCCAGATCAACTCATTTCGTCAAGGTACCTCGATGCAAAATTTGAATTAAATGGCTTCAACTCGCATAATCTTCATTTAATAGAAAATAAAAACTTGCCAAGTGGTGGAAGATGCTATGCATGTAATGATAGTTATAACAATTGAATTTAAACAAGTAAAACACAATAGTAAAATAAAAGGCAATTACTAATTATTACTGCCCGAATGAATAGTTAGTCAAAAACCTAATCTAGTGGTTAGAACCAAATTTAAATCCCCAGCAAAGTTGACATTTCTGTTAATTGAAAAAATGACTTATTTTCCATAAAATCGATTTAGTACCTAATTGATTTAAGTAAAAACTAATTTTTTGAAAAAAAGATAGAGTCGCCACTTAATTTTTAAGAAAAATTAAGATAACTAATTTAAATTTTAAAACTCAACAGAAAAGTCTGAAAACATAATATTTGAATTCATAATTATAACCTAATATTTTCATAACTATAAAAACTTTTTATTTTAAAATTAATAAGTTTTAATTATTTAAATTTAATATTTATTGACATAAAAAATAACTTTACTTTTTATTTGAGGGGAAATAGATTCATTGACCAACATTGCTCTATCCAACTTATATCTTTTTTGTCACCAAACAAAATAACTTTATTTTTTTATGGCATATTAAAGTCTTTTTAAGTATCAACATGTATAAAGATTACCATGTATGGTAAACTAGTCATATTAAATAATAAATTATAATTATTATGTTTGTCTTTTAATGGGATGTTCTCCAAATCCAAAATAAAAGAGAGAAGTTTTTTTAAGAGAATAAATAAGAACAATAATTAATCATAGTTAAAAAAATTTCAAAAGATTACTATGGACAAAACTTCTAACGGAATATTGATGTGACAACAACAACAACCAAAAAAACTCAAAAATACCACAAATATTTCAGTGTAATCTACTTTTCAACTCCTTATTTGAACTATCTTAGGAAACATAATAGCCCAAGAATCAAACAGGATTCCAAAATAGTGCTTGCTTAACAAAACTCAAAACCGAACATACAACCATTTGAAAAAGAAAATGACAGAAGTAAATGAGAATGTTACCTTTTCTAAGCAGTGTTTGAGGACTTCAGAAAGATACAAAGAAACACTTCACAACCAAAGGACTTCGCTGTATTTATTGATTCTGAGAATGAGAAGCTTCTGGTTTTAGAAATTTTTAAAATTGAGTCAACTTTCTTGAGATTGGTTTAAAAGGAGGGAATGCTTTAATGTGCTTTTCAAATCAGGAACGACTGCCTCAACAATGGAGGAAAAGGGGATATTTGTAGCCCCAAAATTAGGGCAAAACGGGAGGGAAAGATGAGGGTCAATTTAGAGAAAAATCCTTGAAGGAATTTGAAAAGCAAAACCTAAATCTTATCCAACTTGTAGTAAACCAAACAGATTCTTCAACAGGAGCCATCAAAGCCCTTCAATTCGATCAAGAGAAAATAAGTTGAAATTGGGACATTCGGATTGTTTCCCTTAACGAATTTATACGGAAAGGGGACACGTATGTACGATTTTGTTGAGGGAATCGTTGGAGTTGATTTTGGGATTGGCGTTTTGCTAGGAAATGTTGGTTTCGTGATCAATTAAAGGGGATCGGGTGAGGGACCCGTGAGAGAAGAGAGAGGAAAGGAGAAGAGAAAAGGGAAAATATATGCGTGGGGTTCATCTTGGGTATATGTATGTATATGTGTATAATATGTTGGCTGAAAATGAAGAATTGGGCCGGGTCTAGGGAATTTTGAATTGGGTTCTTGCATTGATTTGGGCAAAATTTGGTCAAAAATGGTTCAAGATGGGTCTGAAAATTAGTTCATAGGGGAGTGTGGATTTTGGCTTTCAAAATTGGCCATTCAATTATAATTTTAGCCAATTAAACATAATCAAATCAAAATCAATTGACTAATTTGATTACAATATGAATTAATACAAATTAATTGAAGAGGTTTTAATATTATCAACCTGAAATAATTAAATTAATTACAAAATAATAATTCCTAAAATGAATCAAAATTAAAATTTATTTGAGAAAATATTTTTTGTATTTTTGAAAGCCAATAGTTTCAAATTGTCACAGTTAAAATTTCAATAATTAAATCATATTGTGGAGGATAAAAAGAGGGTGTCAACAACTGTCCCTTTCTTTGGGTGTGATTGATGGAAGAGATCGTGGACAAAGAAACTTGACAAATCCTATTTTTAGCCGACCACATCTTCATCTTTTGAAAAACTCTCATTGCGGACTTTGAGAAATCATGGCCGGACCCTGGTTTTGGGTTTCCTACATATCTTAAGTTACATGAGAATTTAGGTCACTTGTAGTTCAAAACGTTTGATTTTACGCATGATTTTGAAATAATTCAAAAGCTATCCCAATATTAATTATGGAGAAATAAGAATGCTTGGGAATGAGATTTTAAAAGCAAATGTTAGAATATAGCCGAGTTTTCAAAATTGAGCCCGCCTACATATCCTTGGACTTAGGAATCAGGCTGCTTGTTTAGTTCGACGTAATCAGTTGAAAATGAAATCGCTTATGTTGAGATAACCTTTAGTTTGGGAAGAGTGACAAATAAATTAAGCATGAAAAACAGGCTTGTAACCTCTTAGTCATGAATGTGGTGCACTTCACACCATAAATAAGAACTTGCATGGACATAATTTTTAATATTCTTGGTACATTGTGATTCGTATTGGAAAGTTTGCTTCCAGTGAAAGTTGAGAACACCTAGATGCGAAACTAAATATTAATGAATTCAAAGAAAATACACAAATTCCTTCTGATAGGGGTGAGGTTGGATTGCGATAGGAGTTGCTTCTCAGCTCACGCTCGAAGAGTTTGACATTCCTCTTCAGACTATGTCCCAGTTCGCTGTAAGAAAAAGTTTCACGTTATGCTGTGTCTTATTTGATGATGTCCATACCTGTGATTTTGTTTTGAAATTCCATCCTTTCTGATACTCTCGATAAGACTAAGACAAAAATTGTTAGTAAAAACCTGTAACTTAAATACAGGGGCGATATTTTATTACCATATTCAGTATATTCTTCTTTTTGACATAATAGATAATTGAGTTTATATGATGCACCATGATGATGATCCTCTTGGTAATGAATATTGATGTATTTTTTGAATATATGATGAATGTGATGGCCCTTTCAGTAATGTGAACATGCAATGGACCTCGTGGCAATTTGAACATGAAAATAGAATGTCCCTCTCGGCAACTTGAAAAAATAAAATGGCTCTCTTGGCAATGAATATGGAATGGACTTCTCGACGACTTGAAAAATAAAATGGTCCTCTATGTTATAAATATGCAATGGCCCTCTCGACAACTTGAAAGATAAAATGGCCTCTCGGTGACTTGAAAAATAAAATGGCCCTCTTGTTGATGAATATGCAATGCCCTATCGGTAACTTGAAAATAAATTAGCCCTCTCGACGATGAATATACAATGGCCCTCTCGGCGACTTGAAAATAAAATGGCCCTCTTGGAGATGAATATGCAATGGCTCTCTCGGTAATTTGAAAATAAAATATGATGAATTGTTGGGAATTCGTGTGAGACAGAATGGTTTATGTCTCGACAGTTCTCTCATAAATAAGACCTGCAAATATTTTCTGTGCATTCACAGAAAATTGCTTAGTTTCAAAGCGAATTAATCTGTGTTGATTCTTTAGTCGTCTACTTTCTGCCTTGTCTTCTGGTGGCCCGCTTTGATCTTGCACTTTTTGGTATACAGAAGGTAAAATACACATTTTGATAGGATATTCGACATAAAAGATCTTTAGAAACAACAAATTTAGAAAAGTATTTTTGAAAAAAGTCACTGCCAATTGTCATGCCACGTGAAGTTTAGATGAACACATTAAACTTTTGACATAGATTTCTGATGCATCCCAGTTGTCTTTGAATTTCTGATCAGGCTGACGATCTCCAATGCTGCTTTCAGACTTATAATTCGCTCAGTGAAGTTTTGAGGGTGACCTCAAAATTTCTGTCCCAATTAAATGTTGTAAGGAATTGATAGCTTGTCAGAAAAACCCTTAAAATTTTTAAGATCTTCTCAAAAATTCTATCCCAATTGAAATTTCTAACATGCTTTAAATTCTAATTTTGCCGAAGATGGACCTTCTTATTCTGAATTTTTGAGTTCCCCTCAAAAATTCTGTTCCAGTTTCCTTTTTAGGAGTATGACCAAACCATTGTGGTGCCTACGTAACCCGTTGGGGCTGGAATCAAGTGAAATGTAGTTTCACTCTTAGGAGGTAGAGAAAAATATGAATTTAAATAAGAAAATGACCAAGGCCGACATAGACTGCCAATGTATCTCATTCTTGAGAATTCAGGTCAAACGTAGTTCAAAAGTAAAAAAGGATAAGGGGATGACCGAGGCCGACATAGGCCGCCTATGTAACTCGTATTTCATTACATGGGGAAAGTAATTTCAAAATAAATGCAGAAACAAAATAATGCAATTACAAAGGAGAAAAAAAGTAAGGCAAATTCCAAATCTTCAAATATAATATCTCTTGACAGCATCCGTAAATTGTTTGGTTTTGGCCACTCTTGAGCATCCATCTCTGATAAAATTAACACTCCCCCTGAAAGAACTTTGCGAACCATGTACATTCCTTGCCAATTTGGTGCGAACATTCCTTTGTATTCATCTTGATTGGGAAAGATACGTTTGAGAACCAATTGTTTGACCTTGAACATTTGAGGTCTTTCCCTCTTATTGAAAGCACGAATCATCCTCTATTGATATAATTGACCATGGCAAACGACCGTCATCCTCCTTTCATCAATTAAAGCCAAATGTACAATTCGATTATGAATCCAGTCTGCATCACTCAACTCAGTTTCTTGAATAATTCTCAATGATGGTATTTCAACTTTAGCAAGTATCACTGCTTCTGTTCCATACACCAATAAGTACGGAGTTGCTCCAATCGATGATCTGACAGTTGTGCGGTAACTCAATAGAGCATAAGGCAGCATTTCATGCCATTTTTGGTGCCTGCCGATCTTTTTCCTTAAGATCTTCTTAGTATTCTTGTTGCGGCTTCTATAACTCCATTTATTTGAGGTTGATATGCTATTGAGTTTCGGTGGGTAATTTTGAGTTGCTCACATATCTCTTTCATCAAATTACTATTGAGATTCACTCCATTATCAGTGATGATAGAATCTGATATCCCAAATCGGCATATCAAGTTGTTGCATGCAAATTCAGTTACCACTTTCTTTGTCATGGACTTGTAGGAGACTGCCTCTAGCCACTTGGTAAAATAGTCTATGGTGACCAAAATAAATCTGTGACCATTAGATGCCGCTAGCTCTATCTGACTAATGACATCCACTCCCCAAGCTACAAACGGATAGGGAGAACTCATAGCTTTGAGTTCGTGAGAAGAGACATGAATCAGATCACCATGTATTTGACACTGATGGCATTTCTGCATAAACTTGCAACAGTCATGTTCTATAGTCATCTAAATATAATCAGCTCGAAGGATTTTCCTTGCTAAAGTGAGTCTATTCATATGAGGACCACAAACTCCAACATGTATTTGTTCAACAAGCTTCATGGCTTCTGTGATATCAACACATCTAAGGAGACCTAGGTCTGGAGTCTTTCTATAATTGATTTCCCCACTTGAAAAGAAATTATTGGCCTTCCGGCGTATATCCTTCTTCTGATCGGAAGTAGCATTTTTAGGATAAGTTCCGGTCTCCAAATACTTCTTTATTTCAAAATACTAAGGTTTTCCTTCTGGTTCTGCTTTGACATGCAAAAAATGGGCCGATTGATCTTTCAAATCTATCTCTAAAGGATTAATATACGTCATGTATGGATGTTGGATCATCAAGGAAATGGTGGCAAGGGCATCAACGAACTCATTCTGCACCCTTGGAATATGCCTGAACTCGATCTTTTGAAATCTTTTACACAACCTCTATACCTGTTGCACATACGGTACAATCTTCGGGTTCTTTATACCTCATTCTCCTTGAACCTGATGGATTAGCAGATTTATCCCCAATAACCAGCAACACTTGAACATTCATGTCTATAGCCATCCTCATACCCAAAATGCAAGCTTCATACTCAGCCATATTGTTAGTACAACAAAATCAAAGTTTTGCAGCCATCGGGTAATGTTGACTAAATTCTGATACCAAGACCGCTCCAATGCCACTACCTTGGCAAGTCATGGCTCTATCAAAGAACATTCGCCAACTAGGGTATGCCTCAGAGATGTATTCTCCTGCAAATGATATCTCTTCATTGGGAAAGTAGGTTTTGAGCAGTTCATAATCATCATCAATGGGAGTTTCTACAAGATGATCAACTAAAGCCTGTCCATCGCTTTCTGAGTCACATACACAATGTAAAACTCGCTCAATAACATTTCCCACTTGGCTAACCTTCCTATCGGCATTGCTTTCTGAAAGACATACCTTAATGGATCCATCTTCAAAATGAGGCATGTAGTGTACGAAGACAGATAGTGCCTCAATTTTTGAGCTACCCAAGTCAAACCACAACAAGTCTTCTCCAAATAAGTATATCGAGCCTTATACGGAGTGAACTTCTTACTCAGATAGTAGATTGCTTGCTCTTTCTTCTCGGTTTCATCATATTGGCCTAACACATCCGAATGCATTATTAGAGATAGGAAAGTATAATAGTAATGGACTTCCTTCTCGTGGAGGTAATAGCACCGATAAATTAGACAAATAGCTTTTGATTATATTGAAAGAAGTTTGGCATTCTTCAATCCAATTCATTAATGCATTCCTTTTCAACAACATGAAGATAGGCTCACAAATCAATGTAGATTGGGCTATGAACCGACTGATGTAGTTCAATCTCCCCAAGAAACTCATGACTTCATTCTTTGTTCTTGGAGGAGGCAACTCCTAAATTGCTTTGATCTTAGAAGGGTCGAGCTCAATACCTCTTTGATTGACTATGACTCCTAGTAACTTATTAGTAGGCACTCCAAAAACACATTTGGTAGGATTCAACTTTAGGCTATATCGGTGCAGACGGTCAAAGAACTTCTTCAAATGAGTCAGATGGTCTGACTCTCGTGGGACTTGATGATAACATCACGCACATATACCTCAATCTCTTTGTGAATCATATGATGAAAAAGAGTTGTCATAGCCCTCATATAAGTAGCTTCAGTATCTTTGAGACCAAATGGCATTACTCGGTAATGGTGCACACATCAGGGTGTGATATCTGCATCCTCTACATCCATTTAAATCTGGTGTTATTCTGCAAAGTAATCCATGAATGACTGCATCTCATGCTTGGCACAATTGTCAATGAGAATGTGGATGTTCGGTAATGGAAAATCATCCTTGGGGTTGGCTTTGTTGAGATGTCTATAATCAACACAAGTCCTGATCTTTGCATCTTTCTTGGGCACCAGAACAATATTGGCCAACCAAGTGGGATATTACGTTACTTCTACTACCTTAGATTGTATCTTCTTAGTAACTTCTTCCATAATTTTCAGACTCAGATCTGGCTTGAACTTGCAAGTCTTTTGCTTCACTGGACTGAATTCTAGGTTAATTGACATATTTTAAGAGACAATATTTCTAATCAAACCTAGCATATCCTCATAGGACCAAGCAAATTCATCCATGTATTCTTCGAGAAAGCTAGCAAGCTTTCCTTTCTGTGAATCCATCAAATGGACACTGATTTTGGTTTCCTTGACATATTCTTCATCTCCTAGATTCATTGTTTGAGTCTCATATAGATCAGGCTTATCTCGATTCTCAAATTGTCTCAATTCCTTGGCAAGATGTTCGGGTACCACAATTCTTTCATTGTATTCCTCAAGCTCATTGTCATCTATTTCATTCTTTTCATTCAGCTGTTGACATGAGATGACATTGGTAGGTTTAAAATTATTTATACTGAAATCATAAACAAACGCAGTTAGCTAGAAAGTAATTAAAATGATAAGATGGATAATAAGTGCAGTTTCAAAATAAACAGAGGCTCTCATTTAAAAGAAAATTCAAACTTTGGCCATGACAATAGTCCAATACGCCTTTCGATACATTACAAGAGAAATTAAAATGAAACCAAGAAGGAGTAGAATAACAAAGTAAAAGGTGGGTCACGGGCCTCCGCCAGACTGTCACCTATTTTTTTTTAGAAAAACAAGTAATTTGCAATCCATCATCTACAAAAATAAGTAAGGGATCAATAGATCAGTGGATGTCTCTTTCAACTCTCATTTATCCAGTTCTGCACCTCCAACACCTGATGTCTCGGCTGTGTCATTATCATCAACTGCATCAATTTTTTCGAACAGGTCCCAGATCTCTCCCCCAAGACCATCACCACTGATGAATTCTTGTATTGGGAAATAATGATACAGGTGCTGTATTGGCCGAGCTAGAGCTTGATTATCTTTCTAATTCTGCGTCTCCCATTCTTCTTCTTCCAAGATAGTGTGTCCCAAGTCGAATTTTGACTGCTTTATTGGCAATGTTATGGGCTCGGTAGTACCTTGCAAATGCTTCCCTAGCCTAAAACCAGGTTCAAACCTATTTCTCAACATAACCATGGCTATTTTGTTTTAAACAGTAGGCATAGGAGGTCCGAGCATCCAATAATCTTTAGTAGCATTCACTAGATCAACCATGTAGAAATCTGACCCTTTGGTGACATTATCGACGATGGGTGCATACACGTTCGAATGGCTTCCTCTCCGTAAATAACCACTTCATGTTCATTCCAAATGAACTTCATCATTTTGTGGAGGGTAGAAGTCACAACTCCAACCATATGGATCCAAGGTCTTCCTAGCAACATGTTGTAGCTGGTAGTGATGTAGATCACTTGAAATTCAATGATGAACTCAGCATGTCTCACATGAATTCCTAGATTTACTGCTCCCAGTGTATGTCTCCGGCCACCATCAAATGCTCTCACATTAACTTGGCTTTGCTGGATCTTTCCCACATCGAAGTTCAATTACTTGAGAGTGGACAAAGGGCAGATATTCAATCCTGATCCATCATCGATCAAAACATGGTTTAGAATTATGTCTCGACACTTAATTGTAACATGAAGTGCCTTATTCTGCATAGCTCCCTCGAATGGTAGCTCCTCATCGCCAAAACTGATGCGGTGTTCTTGGGTAATCCGACTTATCATGCCTAACAAATTATAACTGTCTGTTCCTACAGGCACATAAGTGTCCTCTAATATTCTTATTAAGGCCTTCCTATGACGATATGAACTCATCAGCAAAGCCCATACCAAAATCTGGGCATGTGTCTTCTCCAAGTGTTTCACAATAAAGTATTCCTGAGGACGCATTCTTCTCCAAAATTCTTCTGCCTCGGCTTCACTTATTGGCCTTTGATCTCTTTTACCCGCTCCCTGAATTGGATTTTCCATGTCGACTGTTTTAATCACCATCTTCTTAGTGTGCTCCTCTTGGTGCCACAACGACTGCCTCAAGCGCTGTTGGAATCACAATCTTTGACTTCTAAGTGATACTCAAACCAACTATACTATTTTCCAAACTGGTAGCATTATCCAGAACTATTGTTATGGCTGCATCCCAATCTTCTTCTCCCTCAATCATTCCTGTAGTGCTCCCTCTATGATCAAGCAAAGGATTATTATTGACATTGGGAGCGACAGTCTGAAGAATGACCATGTCATGATCAATTAAGTCCTGAATTTTATGCTTCAAATTTATGAAATATTAAGTATCATATCTAATACTATTAGAATGGTAAGCACAAGTCTGATCACTCCTGAAGAAGTGAGAACTAGCATCCGTGACTCTTGGAGGGATAGGCTGGATCAACCCTGCAGCTGACAATCTTTCAAATAGTTTTGTCTGACTTTCAGCAAGCGCAGCAAACAACCTAGGGGGTTTTTTTATTTGAGTTTGAATGAGGAGGGTTGTAGTTATTTTGTGGAGGTGGGGGTATTCAGTGGTAATTTATAGGGTTTCGACGGGGATGTGTAGGGGTTTGGAATATTGGGTATTGTGGTGCTTGGTAATTTGGTGGTGGTGTTTGGGGATTTAGGGATTGGGGATTGGGTAACTAGTAGGGGGAGTTTGATAAATTGGCTGGATATTGGAGCAATTTGGTGATGGAGGTTTGTAGTTTGGAATGATATTTGGGTATTATGGGAATGATAATGAGGCGGAGGGGTTTGGTAGTTTGGGGGTGGAGTTTGATATCCTGGTTGAGTATGAAAAATAGGGAATGAACTTAAAGTAGGTTAAAAATGGTTTTGAGGGGGTGTGGACTTTCTAGGGTGGCTGCTAGGGGTTCTCTCTTGTCTTGCATGCTGGGAATAACTGACACATCTTTCGTCCTTTTCCTCAATAGTCCTGATGATTCGACCGAATTCCATATATGGGTGATTTTCCCCGTCTAGAGTCCATCTTTACTATTTTCACCAATTTTTACTATGTCTGCGAATTTTACCCCAACGAGCAGCATCATTCTCTCATAAAACTCCGGCTCTTGGGAGCACACAAACACTTCAACCACCTCTTTTTCAGACATAAGAGGCCTAACTCTAGCGGCCTCCTTTCTCCATCTAAATGCATATTTGTGATAGCTTTCTGTGGACTTCTGTATTATCCTCTCCAAGGAATATTAGTCTAGAACAACTTCAACATTATAGGAAAACCTTTCCACGAAATCTTTTGCAATGGCATTCCATCCCACGCATTGATTCACCCATTGGAAGTAAACCAATCGAGAGCCTCTCCCCTTGAGCTTTGACTGAAGAGCCTCATCAATAATGCCTCATTTTTGCCCACACCCACAAGTTGGTCACAATAAGCTCTCAAATGGGCCAAAGGATTTCCCGTACTTTCGAAAGTACCAAACTTGGGAATTCTGAACCCTTCTGGAGGGTCCAAATCGGGATGAATGCATAGATCTTCACAATTCAGGCATGCAATGTACGGCGCGTAATGATATTATCTCCTGGCTTTGACTATCTCCTCCTTTATCCTAGCTTGGCCATTTCCTCCCTAGCCTTCCATTCCTTCTCCTTCGTCTCATAATGGTCAATCTCGGAGTAAGTGGCATGGGGAACTTGTGGTTCAGCAAGGACTGGGATATGGAAGTGTACTTTAAGAGGCACGATTTGGGTGGTAGATGGGTTGTATTTGTCAGGAGCTTGGTTTTCAGAAGGGATTATCTGGGGATGAGTAGTATAGGGAATTTGAGAGGAGCTAAAAATTTGGGTGCTATTAATATTTAGGTTTTGAGGAGGAAGTAGTGCTTGGGGAAAGAGATTGGGATGACTTGCGGTGGGGGTAGTTAAGTCAATGACAGGAGTGTTTTAAGTAGGGGTAATAGGTGGATTCGTTGAGATAGGGATTGGTTGGTAAGCTAGATTAGGAGAAGGAAAATGGAATGGAGGCCTCCTATCATCCGGATCGGGAAGATTAGCAGTAATAGCCAAATTTGTTATCTCTTGGTGTCATGACCCAAGACGAGGGCCTAGATGTGACAAGGCACATGGGGAAACCCAAAGGGACCACAAGCAAGACTCTTAATACATTATACATCCTTGGTCGCGGAAGCAACAAAATACAATAAGAGTATGTAAATTGGAATAAATGGGAGTAATGGACAACTTTCGTATCATAAACATCGAGAGTCAAGAGAGAGAGTCGAAGCTCATAGCATTATACATAACATGTCCAGCAACACCTTTAACCATAGTATTTAGAGGGGGCCAAGATAAGCAACCAGGCTCACCCTCATAGTCAAAATATACAATAAAGAAGGAGAGTCGTAATACATAACATAAGAGCATAAACATTGTCCCCGGAATAGAGGACTCACCAACTAGCTTTAGAGAGATTGTACTAGCCACTTGGAGAAGGATTGTAACACTCCAATTTTTTTAAGCTAAGACCGAGTCATCCTTCATATGATATAGGATTTTAATTGAGGATTATTAATTGAGCATAGATGTTAAAGTCAATTTTTCAGTATGGGAATAGAATTGGAGCTGATATGAGGTCGTAGTTCTAATGTATGATTTTATAAAAGTTGGGTAAACCAATGACTTGTAAGTTGTACATACGTGCTAGGATCAATGAAGTATTTAAAGTATATTAGGTGAGATTTAGAGTCGTAAGGGATCTTTTACATCAAGCCAAGTTCAAAGAATTTCTAGCAACTAAGTTTTCATATGAGTCAATAGAAGAGTCAATTTCAAAAGATCATATCTCCTAAAGTATAATGAGTTAGATGATTTATAATATATCAAATCGATGATATTCGAATTAGCTTTATAACATATCTGATTTCGCGTCGCGGACCCTCACTAGATGAGTTAATGATATTTTTTCTTTATAATTTGAGGGTATTTTTACCCTAAAAACTTTTAGGGTCTATTTATAGTCCCCAAAACGTATAAAACATCAGTTTTCATGATCAAAACCCTCTCCCTTCTCTCCTAAACATAAACTCTCAAGAATGATCAAGAAAGTCAGAAGTTAGGATTATCTTTCAAGATTCATCCTCAAGGTAAGTTATTCTTCATAAATATTAATCTATTCAACCCGAATTCCTTCATCTATTCATGAATCTCTAATAGTATTTTAAATCATAACCTACGATTTCAAGAAAACAAATTCAAGAATCCCAAGAATGGATTTCTTGACTCTTCTTCTTCTTCTTCAAGAATTATGATTCTTCATCAAGAACTCTAAAGATCTAAGTCAAGAATTCTAGAATTAAAGATAATTTTTTCAATCAATGTCCTTCCAAGTTCTTTCACTTTAAAAGTACTGCGAAGATTGGGGATTTTCTCCAAGAAAGAGAAGAGAAGATCACAAACTTTCCCCAAACTTCAACCAACGATTTCTCTTTCAATTTTGTTCGGATTTGAGTGATTAAAAAGGCTAAATTATATATTTTTCCGAGGAGAATACCATGGTATCTTCAAAAATTGATTTCTCGTGCATCATTTGAGGTAAAATCGTGATCTTGCTGCTGCATTTTTAATATATTTCGAAAACTTTGACATGCGAGTTCTTTCTCAAATTAGCTCCATTTTTGAATTGGTCTTCGCCGTTGAATTCTTTATCACTTGGGGAACATTTTCATAGATAAATTTTTAGATTTTGATGGTATTTCTTTGGCGATAAAATTTTCAGAACTTTTTACCCTTTTCACTCGAGTTAATTAACTTTATTAGTGTTAGTTTCATTATATAATTATGATGCTATATTTGAATAGATTTTGGTGAATTGGAGTGTCATAGAAAGAGAAAAGCTTTGAAATTGACGTGATTCAAGACTTTATATAAGGCAAGTAAATTTCTTAACCTTTGTTAAGTATATAGAATCTCGTGCTTCTTGTGTGAGGTGTTGAAAATGATTTATGTAGACTTTGATTGAAATATTTTGAATTGGGTAATTATCCTATGTTGATATTTGACTTGTGAATTAATGATGAAGGTTTATTA
>JAABOM020069978.1:0-37475 GCA_011800125.2 Solanum clarkiae | reverse complement strand
GTATAAAATCAAAATATGACTTATCTAGACAATGTAATTTTTCAATGAAGGGGTCTCGCTTGACACCCCTCAGCATAGGCTATATCCGCCCATGTATGCTATTTCATGAGATTATGTTTATCTTCCATGTACTTTTTAACTAAGGCATTGATTATTTGTATCATCTGGAGCTTATTGTCTTTGTTTATGATTATGCATCTTATTTACTGTGGCTTTTGATATCTTGTTGCATTGCATCTCGTATACTTAGTACATTCAAATTACTAAGACATACTTTTTTGTCTACATGATCTAACCATGTGAGAACCAAAGCTTTTCTCCATCCACCTCCTTGTGGCTAGTTTGATGTGTGAAAATCTTTGCTTGTCATCGGTCCTCCACTTTGACGGCAACATTCATTAAAATCTACCTATGTTAAGAAATTGCTACTTTTATTATTTAGAAGGGTGAGCCCAAAACATGCTGGTATGACTTATGAGACACTTATGTACATATGGAGACTTTTTCATAGTTCCCATCCCATGTATGATGTTTCTTTGGTTATGTTAGCAAGTGCTTAATTCCCTAAGTCCCTAACCCCTCCTAGAGTGTGTTCCATGATACCTTTATTTAGAATTACTTGTTGTGAATGAATAGTGGGAATTCATTATTCCTTATCCCATAGAGTGCGGCCTAAGCTCCTAATCCCCTTAGTAATATTTATTGATAATTGATCCACACTTCTTAACCAAGGATGTGCATATGGATGCTCTAAGGCTTGTCTGGAGTACCTCTGGATTCCTCATTTGCCATATCGCACCTAGGCCTTAGGCTTGGATCGTGATAAACTTAGTATTAAAGCACTAGATTTATAAATGGTCCTCAAAAATCCAAAATACCTTGTTAAATAGAGTCTTTTTCATGGATTTTAAGTGTGCCACAACTTTGAATATGAAACGCCCCACATGTGCTTCGGAATGTCCCGTAATCGTAATTTCTATATATCTCAAAATCCATGCCTGATTTTAAAAATTCAACTTTATATTCTCGATTAGGTGGTAAAATTGAGTGGAAAATGGGTATAAATCGAATTTTAGAAGATTCGTAGTGAAAAATAATTTTTGCTAGTTTTTCGTAATCCAGTGTTTGTCTGTGCCCTAGCCGCGACCACCAGTGGCGGGGACTAGTGTAAATGTTGCTCCAGGTCTGGTCCGCGTCCCTGCCAAGGGTGCGGACCAGTGTATTATTTTCCTTGTTTTTCCTATTTGAGCCAAGGGCATTAAGGTCATAACCCCATGCCCACTTAAATGTAAAATAACCCATACTTAGCCATTTTTCAACTCTATAACTCACAAAACCCTCTCTCAAACCTCTCTAGGACTCAATCAATTCTCTCATTCAAATCTATGGATTTCAACTCGATTATGGGACTCAAAGACTCATTTCAAGCTCTAAGCCTACTTCAAGTTCACCTCAAGGAATTCAATGTTTAAGGTATGTGGGTCTTCATCCATAGGTCCTTTCACCCATGAAGCCCAACTTTCTCTTTTTATGAAAACTGCATAGTTTCAAGTTGTATTACCTATGGGTATCCTCTATTATGAAATATAAGCATAAATCATATTGGAGTTTTCTCAAGTATTGATTGATTATACATGAATGTTTATTTCAATCTTATTCCATGTATTAACTTTGTTTATTGAGACTATGCATGTTTTGAACTATGAATCTATAAACGATTATGAGCTTTGGTGATGGATTTCAAGGTACCCTTTATGAGGATTTTATTACACGTTGATGGGTTGAATTGCATTGAGTTTACTCATATTATTTCACTCTTGAATAGCGTGATTTTGAACAAGTATCATGAACCCACCATGTGTTTGATAAAATGACATGACAAGAATTCTCAAGTTATTGATGATCCGTTACTCGATTTACAAGTCAAGTGACTACATGATGATTAAGATCTTTCAAGAATGTATTGAATTCATGAAAAATATCTATGATGTTGCAAGGATCAAGTTATGCCCCATTTCAAGATTTTCACCTCTTGTGAGCCATCATGTTAAAGCAAGGGATCATGTATGGTTGTTATCTACTTTCATGTCCAAGTTAGGCTCACTATTAGAGGTCAAGCATATTTATGAGCTACTCAAATCATGTTATCATGTCTCTTACAAGTTATTCATGCTATGATTAAAGTATGATTATTTCAAGTATTCCGTGGGACTTGACTTAGTACCAATTGAGTTTTAAGATGGGGGCTAGACTCAAGGGGTCCTTATATAACGTCTTAGTCTCTAAACTATGTGCCACCATAAGATTATACATGATCTCTCTTATGTCTTTCTAGTAGATCCACTAGTTATACCACACCTAGTCGAGGGGGTGACATGCCTCGAACATCTTGATGAGAGGGTGACATGCCTCTGAGTATTCATTGTATGGCTACCATTAGAGGTGATAAATAAGTGTATTGGATTGGATTTGGATGGATTGGATATGGATTGAGCCAAAATGGATTGGATCTCAATCCATCCATATAAACTATGGGTAAATATGAATTTGGTCAAATGTGGTTTGGATAAGAACGGTTCCAACCCGCTTAATACTCTTGAAGACAAAAAAGAGCTTGATTGTTAATGTTCATTCCTAATCACCCCAACCCTACTCCCAAATAATTATTTTGGAAAAAAAATGATTTTTTCAATTTTTTTAATAAAAGTTCGGTTCTTCGGTGTTTCGAAGTTTGAGACCCATATACCAATTTTTTATTAAAAATTTGATTTTTTGATATTTATGCCCAATCCCAATAAAAGATTTAAAAAAAGTTAATTCCCCACCCCCACCCCCACCAGCACCGAACCAATAATTCGAATTAGTTTGGTTTGGTTCGACCTTTTGATTTCCCGGTATTTATGTTCGTCACAATAAAAAATCTAAAAAGTTAAGTTTTTGTCTCCCCACCTCACCCCGACACCGAATCAAAAAACCAAATTAGTTTTGTTTGGTTCGCTTTTTTGATTTTTCGGTATTTGTGCCCGTCTCAATAAAAAATATAAAAAGTTAATTTTCTTGTCTTCCCCCACCCGACAAAGAACTGAAAAATCGAATTAGTTTGATTTGGTTCAATTTTTTGATTTTTCGGTATTTATGTCCGCCCCAATAAAAATAAAAAAAAAGCTAATGTTTTTGCCCCTCCCATCCCGACACCGAACCAAAAAATAAAATTAGTTTGGTTTGGTTCGATTTTTTCATTTTCTAACATTTATGCTCATCCTAATAAAATATTAAAAAATAATTTTTTTTGCCCCCCACCCCGACACCTAATTGAAAAAATGAATTAGTTTGGTTTGGTTCAATCGATTTTCGGTATTTATTCCCGCCCCAATAAAAAATTTAAAAAATTAATTTCTTTTGCCCCCCTCTAGCCCCAAAACAGAACTAAAAAATCGAATTAGTTTGGTTTGGTTTGACCCGCCCCAATAAAAAATTTAAAAAGTTAATTTTTTTTTCTCCCCATCCACCTCGACACCAAATCAAAAAAATGAATTAGTTTGGTTTGATTCAATTTTTTGATTTTCTAGTATTTATACCCGTCTCAATAAAAAATTTAAAAAATTAATTTTTTTCTCACACTGACACCGAACTGAAAAATTGAATTAGTTTGATTTGACTCTATTTT
This sequence comes from Solanum clarkiae, assembly GCA_011800125.2. Lineage (NCBI taxonomy): Eukaryota > Viridiplantae > Streptophyta > Magnoliopsida > Solanales > Solanaceae > Solanum > Solanum clarkiae. The sequence continues at coordinate 33,808 of JAABOM020069978.1, read as the reverse complement.
TTTATTTTCTGATATTTATATCCGCCCTAATAAAAAATAAAAAAATTATTTTTGCCCCTCCCCCCTTACTTGAAACTGTACTGAAAAATTGCATTAGTTTGGTTTGGTTGGATTTTTCAAATTTTTTCAACATAAAAAAATCATGCACATAATTTTTTTATTTTAAAAGAAATTAAGAATTATTTATTATGAGTTGGGAATCTTTGGGACTATATGGGTACCCATATTTTATCCATTTTGACCATATTTGTATGAACTCTTTAAATAGATCAATCCATATTTACCCATTTAAAAAAAATGAGTGATCCATTAAAATAAATATGGGTAAAATGGGTTCCTTTTACTTTATATGGATTGAAATTGTCACCCCTAGCTACCATGGCAAGTAGACTAAACCTTGTTGAGCGGATGACATGCCTCGGTCACCTTGTCGAGGGCTTGACATGCCTCGATCACCTTGCCAAGGGGGTGACGGGTCTTGGATTCTAAGTAGAAGCTTGCTTGGTCTATGTCGGTTAAGGTCTCTTTCCACATATGTATTATGTGCCATGCAAGTTGAATATTTTACAAGCATGTTTTATTACAAGCATTGATCATGCATGCCACGTTGAGATATCATATATCCATTGCTTATGATTATACATTTTGAATATATTGACTAATGCCTTTGTTGCATTGCATCCCGCACACTTAGTACATTCAAATATACTAACACATACTCTATGACTACATGATATTACCATGTATCAACCAAAGCTCCTTTAGATCATCCTCCTCCTCATGGATTGTTCGATTCTCAGAGATAGCTTTTTTGAGTCCTCAATTTCGAGGACAAAATCTATTTACTTCATGTTATGTTGAGACTCCTTCTTATATTGAATACTTATTATTATGAGGGTGAGCTCAGGAAGTTTCTTGACTCCAGCTCCATTCCAAGTTGAAGGTATTGTAAGATAGTATGATGTACTTATGCTATGAGCTTGACTCTTCATTTCTCTTGGTGATTATCAAAGACTTCCATTAATCCTTCTTCACTTTTTTTATATCTTGAAATGCTTATTTTGCTTCCGCGACCAAGGATATGGTTTTTATATATTAAAAGGGTTGTTTGGGGTCCCTTCGGGTTCTCCATTCGCCGTGTCACGTCTAGACCCTAGGCTTGGGTCGTGACAAGCTTGGTATCATAGCACTAGGTTGTTAATAGTCCTCAAAAGTCTCACACACTGCATTGATTAGAGTTTTATTCATATTTGTGAAGCATGCCACAACTATGAATTGGAGGCTATGAGGTGTTTTAGGAAATGATTCACTTCTTCATGGTCTATATCATGCTTTAGGTGTAAATATAAGGCTTTTCTCCTAATGAATGCTATTTTTTCCTCTAGATCATGTCGATTCTAAGGGGAAGATTAAGGAGAACCTGTACTCCTGAGGAGCAACCGGCCCCTCCCGCTCCTCAAGCTCCTTAAGATGGAGGGGTAGCCAAGAAGAGTTCTGAGATGCCATCACAATGTTTGTCTGTGCTATGACCAACCAAATTAACCAAGGGGACCAACCCCCTTATTCTCCCACTCCATCCTCAAGGGTGAGGGACTTCACAAGAATGAACCCACTAGATTTCCATGGATCCAAGCCGGAAAAAGATCCCCAATAGTTCATCGATGAGGTGTATAAATATTATTAGTCACGGGGGTCAGTTCGGAGGAGAAAGCGGAGTTAGCGGCCTACAAACTAAAAGGTGTGGCCCAAATTTGGTTCACCCAATGGAAATTGGAGAGGAGAGATGATAATGCTATTTCTTGGTAGGAGTTTATTTCAGCATTGCTCGACCTGTTCTTTCCTATCGAGCTAACGGAGGCTAAGATGATGGAGTTTATGAACCTTAAGCAAGTTTCGATGAGTGTGAGGGAGTATGCCCTCAAGCTCAACAAGCATTCCAAGTATGCTCCACATTCGATCGCCGACCCTAGAGCTAGAATGACATTTATGTCTGGAGTGTCCGACTTGGTTAATGAAGAGTATCGTACCGCCATGCTAGTGAATGATATGGATTTGTCTTGGCTCATGACTTATGCCGACCAACTAGAGGGGGAAAGGCTTACAAAAAAAGAAGTGGCAAGTCCAAGAGGGCTCGATTTGAAGGTGGTTTCCAAGGTTCCAAGAGTGGCCTATTTCCTCAAGGCCACAAGTTCCAAGGCCAAGGGTCTTCCGATGCTCCTAATAAGAATGCTAATGATAATCCAAGATTCCAAGGTTGTAATGGTGGAGTGTCTAATCCTAAGTGCCACAGATGTGGTAGAAACCATAGTGGCCCATGCTTGAGAAACTCTAATGCTTGCTATTATTGTGGTAAAGTGGGTCACAAGGTGGTTGATTATCCTCATGATCAAAACAAAGGTAGAGATGGTCATCCTCTAGGCCAAGGTGCCAATGTGGGTCCAAGGGCAATGGGAGGCCAACAAGGGGGTGCTCTAAGGCAAAATAGATTTTATGTTCTTTAAGGAAGGCAAGGGGTGGATGAGGTTCCCTATGTCATCACCGGTATGTTAAAGGTGTTTTTATTATGATATGTATACATTGATAGATCCGGGTGCCACTCTTTCTTTCATTCTCCTTTTATTTTCAGAAAGCTTCATGTGAACCCCAAATTGTTGCATGAACCTTATGAAGTGGCAGTCCTCGTTGGTGAGTCGCTTGTTGCTAAAGGAGTCAATAGAAATTGTCTCGTGTTCATATTGCATAAAGTTTTCCCTTGTTATTTTGTTGAATTAGATATAACAGATTTTGATATCATTCTTGGAATGGATAGCTTCCCTGCATATTATGCCTCCATTGATTGTAGAACCCATAAGGTTAAATTCCAATTCCCTAATGAGCCCGCCTTTGAGTGGGAAAGTCGTGATGTGGTGGTCAAGGGTAGATTTATTTCTTGTCTTAAAGCCCAAAATTTGATTTCTAAAGGTTGCCTTTATCATCTTGTGAGTGTTAGGGATGTCGAGTCCAAAGTCCTTCCTAATGAGTCGGTTCCAGTAGTTAATGAGTTCTTGATGTCTTTCTAAATGAGCTTCCCGGTGTTCCTCTCAAAAGGGAAATAGACTTTGGTATTGACCTCCTTCCCGATACACAGCCCATTTATGTTCCCCCTTACTGTATGGCCCGGCAGAATTGAAGGAGTTGAAGGATCAAATGAGGAATTTGTTAGAGAAGGGTTTCATAAGGTGTAGTAAGTAACCTTGGGGTGCGCCGATGTCATTTGTGAAGTAAAAGGATGGTCCTCTTAGGATATACATTGATTACTAGAACCTTAATAAGGTTACCATAAAGAACAAGTATCCTCTACAAAGAATTAATGATCTTTTTTACCACCTACAAGGGACTAGTCACTTTTCTAAGAGTGATCTTCGGTCCAGATACCACCAAGTGAAGATTTAGGAGTGTGATATTCCCAAGGCAGCTTTTTAGACCAGGAATGGGTGCTTTGAGTTTGTGGTTATGTGCTTTGGGTTGACTAATTCATTGACCATATTTATGGATCTCATGAATAGGGTCTTTAAATCGTACCTTGACATATTTGTGGTGGTTGTTATTGCTGAAATGTTGATTTATTCCCAGAGTGAGGAAGAGCATGTGAATCACTTGAGGTGATGATGCAAATCTTGAGGAGGAGAGTTTGTTTGCTAAATATGAAAAATGTGAATTTTTGTTGAAAGAGGTTGTTTTTCTAGGGCATGTGGTGTCGAGTAATGGTATTAAGGTGGATCCTAAGAAGATGGAGGTAATAAGAAATTGGCCTAGACCCTTGATTCTGTCGGATATTAGGAGTTTCTTGGGTTAAGCGGGTTTTATCGGAGGTTTATGAATGGATTTTCATCTATATGGGTTAGCCTGCGTACATCCGACCCCCCCTCACCCCTCAATGAACAGGAGCCTTTTGAGGCACTGGGGTATGTTGTTGTTGTTGTTGTTGTTACTTCTCCTATGACAAAGTTGACCCAAAGAAGAAAAAATTCGTGTGGACCAATAAATGTGAAAAGAGTTTTCAAACTTTGAAAGATAAGCTTGTCTCCGCTCCTATCTTGATTCTACTGGAAGGGTTGGAAGGGTTTGTGGTATTGTGATGCCTTAATAATTGGTTTGGGGTGTGTTTTGATGCAAAATGGTAAGGTAATAGCATACGCCTTTAGACAACTTAAGGTGCATGAGTGAAATTATCCCACCCATGATCTTGAATTGGTGGCCGTGCTGGTTACTTTGAAAATTTGGCATCACTACTTGAATGGGGTTCATGTTGATGTGTTTATCGACCACAAGAGTCTTCAATATGTGTTCACATAAAGAGATATTAACTTGAGACAAAGAAGTTGGTTAGAGCTCCTTAAAGATTATGATATGAGTATGTAATATCAATTTGACAAAGCTAATGTTGTTGTCGATGCTCTAAGTAGAGTGTCCATGGGTAGTCTACTCATATTGATGATGGTGGCAAATAGGTGGCTAGAGAATTTCATCGGTTGGCTAGGTTGAGGGTTAGGTTGGATGAAGTTGAAAATGGTAGTACAATAGTTGTTGATGGTTCTAAATCTTCTTTGATTAAGTAAGTAAAGTGAAAACAAGATCTTGACCCTACCTTGCTAGAGTTAAAGACCTTGGTAAAGGATGGTAAATTGGAGGGTTTCTCCCAAGGGGGAGATGGTACCCTTAGATACCAAGGTATGATTTGTGTGCCTAATGTTGATGACTTAATGGAGTCGATCTTGAAGGAGGCTCATAATTCATCCTATTCTAGTCACCCCAGGTCTACCAAGATGTATAGAGACTTGAGGGAGGTCTATTGGTATATAGAGAGTTATTGCCAAATTCGTATCTGTATGTCACAATTGCTAACAAGTGAAAGTTGAACATCAAAGGCCGGGTGGCCTAGTCCAAGACATAGAAATTCCTAATTGGAAGTGGGAAGATATCAACATGGATTTTGTGGTTGGTTGCCTAACATTAGGAAACACTTTGACTCTATTTGGGTTGTTGTGGATAGAATGACAAAGTCTGCTCATTTTCTGCCCGTCAAAACCACTTATAGTGCCAAAACTTATGTCAAGTTGTATATTCATGAGTTGGTTAGATTGCATGGGGTGCCCTTATCTATCATTTTGGATCTTGATGCTCAATTTACTTCTCATTTTTGGGTTCCTTCCAAAGAGATCTTGGTACCAAGGTCAAGCTTTATGGTTTTTCATCCTCAAATGGATGGCCAAGCTGAAAGGATTACCCAAACTCTTAAGGATATGCTTAGAGCTTATGTTTTGCAATTTTAGGGCAATTGGGATGAACATCTTCCACTTATTGAGTTTGCTTACAACAATAACTACCACTCAAGCATTGGCATGAGTCTGTTTGAAGCTTTATATGGTAGACGTAGTAGATCCTTGGTTGGGTTATTTGATACGGGGGAGATTGCATCACTAGGTTCGGATTTGGTTATGGAAGCCTTGGAGAAGGTGAGATTAAGGAAGAGATTGAAAACAACTCAAAGTAGACAAACATCCTACTACGATATGAGAAGAAGAGATCTTGAGTTCAAGGTTGGTGATTGGGTTTACTTGAAAGTCTCACCCATGAAGGGGGTGGTCCAGTTTGGTAAGAAAGGGAAATTGAGCCCAAGATTTGTGGGCCCTTATAGAGTTTTGAGGAGGATTGGTAAGGTTGCTTATAAGTTGGAGTTGCCTATGGAGATGAATATGGTTCATCTAATCGTCCATGTGTCCATGCTTAGAAAGTGTGTGGGTGACCAAAGTGCTATAGTGCACTTGGAAGTTGTGGGTATTGTAGAAGATAATTTGGCCTATGAGGAGGTCTTGGTGGAGATTTCGGATAGATTAGTGGAGAGATTGAGAAACAAAGATGTAGTATCTGTCAAGGTCCTTTGGAGGAATCAACAAGTTAAAAGTACCATATGGGAAGCCGAGACAGACATAAAAAGGCGATACCCATATCTCTTCCACTCTACTCAAGCTGAATGTAATAAATTAAGTCCCGTATATGATTTCAAGTCTTAAGTTTCATCCCTCATGTCATTTTGCATGTATTCATGTTTATGGTAACAAGTTTATGGTGATTTTTGGCATTTGATATGAGATTATTTTTTAAAATGATGTTTAAATGCATTTGTTGCATTCATGTTGGGCTGAAATCTTCACAATTACTTATGCTACGCATGTTTCTTTGACATTCGGGGATGAATTTTCACAAGGAGGATATGTTGAAGCGTCCCACATATGCTTCAGAATGCCCCGTAATCGTAATTTTCATATATCTCAAAATCTGTGCGTAATTTTGAGATCCAACTTCATATTCTTGATCAGAGGGTAAAATTGAGTGGTAAAAGGGTATAACCCGAATTTTAGAAGACCTGTACCAAAAAATAATTTTTGCTAATTTTTCATAATCTAGTGTCTGTCCGCGCCCTGGCCACGACGTACCAGGGGCGCGAACTAGTGTAAATATTGCTCCACTTCTGGTTCGTGTCGTGCTAGTGGAGCAAACTAGTGTATTATTTTCCTTTCTATTTCGGCCAAAGGCATTAGGGTCACAGCCCCATGCCTAGTTAAACGTGAAATCATCCATACTTAGCCAATTTTCAACTCTATATAATTCACAAAACCCTCTCTCAAACCTCTCTAAAACTCCATCAGTTCTCTCATTCAAATATAAGGATTTGAACTTAGTTTTGGGACTCAAGGACTCATTTCGGGCTCTAACTCTACTTCAAGTTCACCTCAAGGAAATCAAGGTTTAAGGGATGTTGGTCTACATCCATGGGTCCTTTCAACTATAGAGTCAAACCTTATCTTTTTTTATGAAAATTGCATGGTTTCAAGTTATATTACCTATCAGTATCCTCTATTACGAAATATGAGCATAACTTATGTTGGTGTTTTATAAAATATTGATTGATTATGCATGAATGTCTATTTCAAGCTTATTCCATGAATTGACTTTGTTTATTGACACTATGCATGTTTTGATCTATGAATCTATGAACTACCCTATATGAGGGTTTTATTGCATGTTGGTGAGTTGACTTACATTGAGTTTACTCATATTATTTCATTCTTGAATTGCATGATTTTGAACAAGTATCATGAACCCACCATGTGTTTGATAAAATGAGATGACAAGAATTCTCAAGTTATTGATAAACTATTACACTATTTACAAGTCGAGTGACTTTATGATGATTAAGGTCTTTCAAGCATGTATTGAATTCAAGAAAGTATCTATGACGTTACAAGTATCATGTTAAGCCCTATTTGAAGATCTTCACCTCTTGTGAGCCATTCATATTAAAGTAAGGGATCATGTATGATTGTTATATACTTTAGTGTTCAATCTAGGGTCACTATTAGAGGTCAAGCATGTTTATGAGCTAGTCAAGTCATGTTATCATGTCTCTTACAAGTTATTCATATTATGATTAAAGTATGATTATTTCAAGTATTTCATGTGATTTGACTTAGTATCGATTGAGTCTCAAGATGGGGAATGGACTTAAGGGGTCCTTATATAATGTCTTAGTCTCTAAACTATGTGCCACCATAGGATTGTATATGATCTCTCTTATGGCTTTCTAGTGGATCCATCTAGTTCTACCACACCTTGTTGAGGGGGTAACATGCCTTGATCAACTTGTCGAGGGGGTGACATGCCTTAAATTATTCATTATATGGCTACAATGGCAAGTAGAACACACATTGTCGAGCAGGTGACATGCCTCGATCACCTTGTCTAAGGGGTGACATGCCTTGATCACCTTGCCAAGGGGGGGGTGACATGCCTTGGATTCCAATTAGTGGTTCACTTTGTCTATATCGGTTAAGGTCTCTTCCCAGACATGTATCATGTACTATGCAAGTTGAATGTTTTACAAGCATGTTTTATTACAAGCATTGATCATGCATTCCATGTTGAGATATTATATATCCATCGTTTATGATTATGCATTTTGAATATATTGGCTTATGTCTTTATTGCATTGCATCCCGCATACTTAGTACATTCAAACGTACTAACGTATACTCTATGCTTACATGATATAACTATGTCAGAACCAGAGCTCCTTTTGATCACTCTCCTCCTTGTCGCTAGATCAATTCCCGGAGAAAGCTTTGGTGAGTCCTCAAATCTGAGGACAATATCTATTTACTTCATGTTATGTTGAGACTCCGTCTTATGTTGAATACTTATTATCATAAGGGTGAGCCCGAGAAGTATCTTGGACCCCGCTCCATTCCAAGTTAGAGGTGTTGTTGCATTTTGTGATGTAATTATGCTATGAGCTTTATCTTTATTGCATTTTATGATTATCAAAGACTTCCCTTAATTTTGCTTCCTTTTTTTATATCTTGAAATGCTTATTTTGCTTCTGTGACCAAGGATGTGTGATTGATATGCTCAGAGGCTTGTTTGGGGTCCCTTCGGGTTCCCCATTCATCATGTCACCTCTAGGCCCTAGGCTTGGATCATAACAAAATAGAAGGCTATAAGGCATTTATGAAATGATTCACTTCGTCATGATTTATGTCGTGCTTTAGAACTGACTTAAAATATTCTATTTCTAATGATTTCTCTTTTGCATATCTATATAATGCCAACAAGATAAATTCCACTAAGAGTCCCTATTCGTGAGAGGATCAAGCCTTTACAACCCCACAAGCTCCCTAAAAGAAGGTTTATTGATGTCGAATGCCAGAATGTTATCACATTATTGGCATAATCCGTGGCAAACCAAGTTAACTAAGGGGCCCAAGCTCATCATGCTCCTACTCTGGCCGTAAGGGTGAGGGACTTTACTAAAATGAATCCTTTGGAGTTCCATGTCTCTAAAGTAGAGGAAGACCCTCAAGAATTTAGAATGTGTATAGGGTCCTAGCTAATATGGGGGTAAGCTTGAAGAAGAAAGAGAAACTAGAGGCTTATCAACTCAAAGGCATTGCACAAATATGGTGCAACCAATGGAAGATGGAGAGGGTGGATGATGAGCCTATTCCTTGGGAGGAATTCAAAGCCTCCTTCCTTGACCAGTTCTTCCCTATAGAGGTGAGGTATGCAAGGATGATGGAATTTATGAAACTTAAACAAGGCTCCATAAGTGTGAGGGAGTATACCCTCAAATTCAATAAGCTCTCAAACTATGCCTCTCACTTGGTTGTTGACCCATGAGAATGAATGAACAAATTTGTGTTGAGAGTATCCAACTTAGTAAATGAAGAGTGCTACACCTCCATGCTTATGGGGGAGATGGACATATCTTTGCTCATGAAATATGCCAAACAACTTGAGGGAGAAAAGCAAAGAAAGAGGAATGTGGGGGAGCCCAAGATGGCTCGTTATGAAGGTGGGTTCCAAGGTTCTAAGGGTGGTGGAACTGGTCACTTTCAACAGGTCACAAATAACAAGGCCAAGGGTCAAAAAATGTTGCAAACTAAAGGTTCACTAATGATAGGGTGCCAAAGCCTAAAGTTCAAGGTGGTAATGGTGGAGCAACACTTCCTAAGTGTTCAAAGTGAGGGAAAAACCATGGTAGTAAGTTCTTTTGAGATGTGGATGTTGGTTTTGGGTGTGGAAAGATGGTCCACAAGATTGGCGAATTGTTTTAATACTGTAAAAATGAGTAGAGATGGTTGTCGTCAAGGCATGGTTCTCATAGAGGTTAAGGGACACAAGGAGGCCAATAAAAAAGTGCTCCATGTCACAATAGGTTTTATACTCTTCAAGAAAGACAGAGGGTGGATGAGACACTATGTTGTCATCGGTATGTTAAGGGTTTATGATTATGATGTGTATGTTTTATTGGCTCCGGTTGCACTTTGTCTTTTATTATCCCATTCATTGCTAGTAGGTTTGGTATATGTCCTAAATTGTTATGTGAACCTTTTGGTGTATCTACTCTCATTGGTGAGCCTATTGTTGCTAAAAGAGTGTATAAGGATTGTCCCATGTCCATATTGCATAAATTCTTGCCTTGTGATTTTGTTGAGCTTGATATAATAGATTTTGACATTATTCTTGGGATGGATTAGTTACAAGATAATCATGCCTCCATTGATTGTAGAACCCACAAAGTTAAGTTCCAAATTCCTAATGAACCCATCCTTGAGTGGGAAGGTCTTTATTTGGTGGTTAAGGGTAGGTTCATTTCTTTTGTCTTGAGACTCGGGAAGTGATTTCTAAGGGAATTTATCACCTTATATGGGTTAGGGATGTTAAGTCCAAAGTTTCTACTATTGAGTTGGTTTTGGTGGTCAATGAGTTTTTTGATGTCTTTCTTGATGAACTTTCTGGTGTTCCTCCCTAAAGGAAAATAGATTTTGGTATCGACCTCCTCCATAACTGTAAGGACCTGAACTTTGTACGACCTTAATGGAGTTTGGAAATTTGGTTTCAAAAAGTTTTGGACCAAGGTGACACCCCATGCTAACCTACAAAGTCCGTGTGGGACTTTACAGACCGTGTAGAGCTTCCTTGGAGTGGCCCTTTGCCTTCGGAGGATGTTAGCTCCTAACAGAGGAATTTTAAACTAAGGCAGAGTACACTGGGATGCCTCACAGTTAGTGTGACACTTCACAAATTGTGTGGTGGGCTGTGTGGTGGCCTTGGCTTGAAATCCCATAATTTTGGGACCAAGTGTAGTGCCACGGCCAAGTACACGGCCCGTGTGAAGTGGTATGGCCCATGTGGCAATTCGTATGGGCCTCAGAGTGAAATATTTTTTATTTATTAGACCACCTTCTCGAAAATTTATCGAAAAGAATTTTCTAAGTGAAGTAGTACGAAGGACCATACAGTCCGTGTGGAGTGTTACGGACCATGAAGTTAGTCATGTGAATGCCTTCGTCAAATTTTTCTAAGTATGGATTCTTCAAGCTCAAGCTAAGTTCACATTCAAGCCCTCAATTCAAGCTTATTTTTGTTGTTTAAGGCCATCATGGGTCTCCTACATCAAGCCAAGTTCAAAGGAATTCTATTGGCTACGTTTTTCATAAGTACTGATAGAAGGGTCAACTTTAAATGATCATATCTCTTAGCACAAAATGAATTGGGTTGCCCACGATTATCAAATTGAAACTCTTTGAATTATCTTTCCAACGCATCTGGCTTTACCTCATTCCGAGTTCGGAGTAAGAAGTTATGCCCTTTTTCGTAGAACCTGTCTGGGCTAGAACGGGTGCCTTCATGGACCGTGAAGAGCTTCACAACCAGTGAAGCCAACCGTGCCAAGTTCCATATACAATTTAAGGGGTCATTTTAGTAAGGTATTTTTTATTTTCCCATCCCCGAGGTTTTTTACATTCCTAAACCTCTCCTACACTAATTCCAACACCTCATTCAAGACTAGCTCTTACTATCTAGAATCAAACTCTCAAAATTCTCTCCAAGTCTCATCTTCAAGATTCAAGCTATGATTCTATTGGGGTTTCAACTTCATGCAAAATTCTTCTCAAATTCATCTTCCTAAATAAGGTGTGTGGGTTTTGATTCTTGGTTTCTTTCAACTAGGAACACCCAAACTCTTTTATGTAATTTCCATAAATTTTAACTTACCTTGAATATGACTTTTCACTATTTTTATTTATTAAATTCAATTAATGTATGAGCTGTACTTTATTTATGATTTTAAGTTGTTTAAGACCTAATATGATGGCATTGAGATTATGAAGTTATGAAAGTGCATGTCCTTTTAAAGCTTGATTTGTGCATGGGTACTTATTTAATGATTTAAATGTGAAATTTACTTGTTTCTTTACTTGAATTTTATAATGTATTGTTGATTTAAGTGTGAATCTCTATTACCCATGCTGTTATCGTCTCATTCATAGCGTATGCATTCATGAGCATCAGTTTTATGAAAATTATGAAGTAGGTTAAACCCAATTATGTTTATGTAAATGGTTTTGACAAGATATTGATTATGACAAGAATGTGATCACATAATGTCTATGATATTTGGCTTATTGAGCATATTGGGTGTTTACACCTCATTTGGATATTGTGAATGGGCTATTCTGATACATGAAAAGCACAGTATGAAATGTGATTTGGCATTTAAGCCTAAGTATGAATTATTATGAATTTCGTTTTGCTTTTAAGCCCAATTATACACTTAACTGATTTAAAATGACTTGTATCTTCTTGAATTCACACATATGTATATACATTCTTATGGGATGATGAATTAGCACTGACGGATTAAGGGCGTCAGAGTTATCCCCAATGGTCTTCTCCCTTTCCTTGAACTATGTGCCAGTGCAGATATATGTATATGGTAACCTTCACTAAAATGGGAGAGCCGTAAGGAAGACTACTTCTCTTAAATTAGAGGCTCATAAGGAGAAGTGTGGTTTACCTTTGGAAAGTAGAGCACCTCTTTTCCGATGTGGGGATAACATTAGGATTCCAAGTAATAATCGCTTGGTCTTATATATCGGTTGATGTCACATCCCCACTATATATGAACATTACAATATCTCATGCATCACGAATTTCATGGCATATTGTTATGCTACTCTTCTTTGGATATATGATTCTTTCTATATTATGTGCCCTGGTCATCTAATATTGAATGCAGGTTTGATAAGTCATATGCATTGCATGCATACATACTATAATGCATACTTTTGCCTACATGATCTAACCATGTAGGGACCAGAGATTACTATCTTTCAAGGACAAGCCATCATTGCTCTACCTATGTTGCTTGCATTTGTGTTATTTACTTTGAGAGTGAGCCCAGGACATGTCTTGGCCCCCATCCTATCTTATTATTGGAGACATTGTTAGACATCTTGTAGACTCTTTTACATTTATATGCTAAGTGTTGTATTCAGGCGCTTTGATTATGGATATGGTTATCAATTGGGTATCATTATGTGGGTTGATTATGAGTGTTATGATGTGTTTCTTGTAATGATATGAAAGATCCTAAGTCCCGAATTTCCCCATAGAGTGAGTCATACTTACCCGCCCCTTAGTCTTTATGTGCTATATGCTATATGAATTCATGTTACTCCCTTTCCCTATGATATCCCCATAGCATGAGTCCTATTTTTCCATCCCTTAGAACTATGTGTTCACTATTTGTATATGTTTCTGAACCGACGATGTGAATATGGATACTTTGACGCTTGTTTGGGGACTCTTGGGTTCCCATTTACCATGTCACTCCTAGACCCTAGGTCTAGTGGTGACACCAACACTCAACCTATCTCTATCCCTCTTACCGTATGGCTCTGCCGAAGTTAAAAGATTAAAGGATCGAGTGAAGGACATACTATAGAAGGGTTTTATAAGACTAGTAACTCACCTTGGGGTGCACTGGTGTTGTTTTTGAGGAAGAAGGATGGCTCACTTAGTGTGCATCGACTACTGGCAACTCAACAAGGTCAACATAAAGAATAAGTATCCCCTACCGAGGATAGATGACTTAATTGATTAATTGTAAGGGGATAGTCACTTTTCTGATAGTCACTTTTCTAAGATTGATCTTTGGTTTGGATAACATCAAATGAGGGTAAGAAAATGTAGCATTCCTAAGACAGCCTTTCTGACAATGTATGGGCATTTTGAATTTGTAGTGATGTCTTTTGGCCTAAGTAATGCTCCGACGATATTTATGGATCTTATAAATAGTGTCACTAAATACTATCCTTATATGTTTGTTGTGGTGTTCATTGATGACATCTTGATTTATTCTCTGAATGAGGAAGAGCATATGAGGCAATTAAGAGTAGGGTTGCAAACCTTAAGGGAAGAAATTTGTCTGCAAAGTTTGACAAATGTGAATTTTGATTGGAAGAAGTTACATTCCTTGGGCATGTAGTGTTGAGTGAAGCAATCAAAGTGGATCCTAAGAAAATGAAAGTGATGAGAAATTGGCCTAGGCCCTTGACTCTAATAGTTATTAGGAGTTTCTTGGGGTTAGCAAGTTATTACTGGAGATTTGTTAATGGATTTTCCTCAACTGCACCCCCCTTGAAAAAGTTGATACAAAAGAAGGCAAAATTGCTTTGGACCAATAAAAGTGAAAGGAACTTTCAAACATTAAAGGACAAGCTTAGATTGGCTCCTATTTTGACTTTACCAAAAAGGTTAGAAGGGTTTGTTGTATATTGTGATGCTTCAAGAATCAGCTTGTGGTGTGTATTACTACAAGGTGGAAAGGTCATTACCTATGCTTCTTGACAACCTAAGGTGCATGAGCGTAATTATACTACACATGACCTTGAGCTAGTGGTCGTGGTATTAGCTTTGAAAATGTGGCATCATTATTTGTATGGGTTCATGTAGATATTTTCACGGACCACAAGAGTCTTAAATGTGTTTTCACTCAAAGAGATCTCAATTTATGTCACCACTTGAACCTAGGGTCTAGGAGTGAGATGGCGAATGGGAACCCGAGAGCCCCCAAACAAGCCTCAAAGTACCAAAATTCACATCATCAGTTTGGAAGCGCATTCAAAATAAACATATAGTTCTAAAATACGGGAAAGTAGGACTCACACTATGGGAATATCTTAGGGAAAAGGATTAGGATGAATTCACACAACATATAAAGCATAATGACTAAGGGGTGGATAAGTATGACTCACGCTATGGTGGCAATTCGGGACATAGGACCTTCAACATTTCCACATCAAACATATATATAAATATCAAAATTCCCATAATCAATCGATGATAGCTAAACCAAAAGATAACCATGATCATAAGGTTCAAATACAACACATAACACATAGATCCGAAGAGAGTCTGCAAGATGTCCAACAATGCCTCTAGTCATAAGATAAGACGGGGGCCAAGACATGTTCTGAGCTCACCCTCAAAGTATAGATAACATAAACAAAAGCAACTTAAGGTAGACAAATGGTGGATTATCCTTGGAAGATAGGACTCACCACAACAAATATCTAAAAATTTGATCTAGCCATCGAATTATGGATGAAAGAAATCTCTGGTCCCTACAGGGTGATATCATGTAGGCAAAAGTATGCTTACTATATTTGAATATACTAAGTATGCGGGGTGCAATGCATGTAACTTACCAAAATTTGCATGCAATATTAGATAGAAAGGGCATATAACATAGAAAGAGATATATAGCAAAGAATATGATATAACAAGATGTATGATATCCATGATGCATGAAGTGCAAATTATTCTCATATATATTTTTGGGGATGTGACCTCAACCGACATAAATAAGACGAAGCGAGCTATTACATGAAATCGCGATGATTACCCCTCATCAGTATAGAGGTGGTTTACTTGCCAAAAGTAAACCATACTTCACCTTATGGGCCTCCCATTTCGTATGAAGTAACCTTTCCTTATGGGCCTCTTATTTTGGATAGGATTTTCACAAAATCATATTATGCTTCACATTACGGGCCTCCTATTTCGTATGAAGCAACCTTCCTTACGAGTCTCCAACTTTGAAAGGAACCTACGCAAGGCACATAGTTTGAGGAAAGAGTGGAACCCTCATTCCATCGATGTTAAGTAGTCATCCCACAAGAATACTTATAATATACATAGTTATACATGCTTTCAAAGATATAAAAGTCTTGCCAAAACATTCCAATGCACAATTGGGCTTAAAAACCAAACATTATTCATAAATAGTTCATACTTAAGCTCAAATGCCGAAATCATACTTTCATAGTCATAATACTCATGCATAGGAATAGCTCATTCATATGCAACGAACCATATTCATAGACATGTATGTGATCATATTCTTTTCATAACCCATATCTTATCAAAACCATATCATAAAATATAATTGGGCTTAACCTACTTCATAATTTCATAATCCATACTCATGAAATGCGTATGCTATGAAAAAATATGGAATGACATAGGTAATTGAGATTCAATCTAAAATCAATAATATCATATGGAATTAAAGTAAAACTATAACCAAATCCACATTAAAGGTACTATGTACAATCATAGATTCAGAAAATCATGAAATCTAATATTCAAATCTTAAATCATCTTAAAATCAATAGATAAGCATAACCCATTTATTATTGGAATTTAAGAAATCATAATATTTAAACCACAAATTAAAGTACGAAAAAAACCACGTAGATTTCTTGAAAATAGTTTGGGTCTCCTTGATTGGAAGTAACCATAGATCAAAACTCACATACCTTCACCAAGACGAAGAAAACCCAAAAGAATTTGGAGAAGAATTGAATTTTTCTTGATTCCCAAGTTGAAAATCTTCAAGAACTGTTGAGAGGATTTGAGAGAGTCTTTTGAATGAGAGAGAATGAATGTGAATAATGTGAATAGGATTTTAGGTCTTTAAAAGGTCATTATATAGCACAGAAGATCCCAAAATACCAATAGAAATAACAAAATTTATGATATGCCATTAATGAAATGGAATTAAAAAGCAAAACCCATATATACCCCTGCATAATGAGTTCAATGAAAATAGACATAACTTCTTCACCCGAACTCTAAATGAGGTGAAACCAAGAGCATTGGAAAGATAATTCAAAGAGCTTTTATTTGATAGGTCATGGTCTACCCAGTACTTTTTGTGCTAAGAGCTATGACCATTTAAAGTTTACCATTCTATCAGTACTTGTGAGAAACTTAGGCAATGGAATTCCTTTAAACTTGGCTTAATAGAGGAGACCCATGATAGCCTTAAATGACAAAAATAAGAATGAATTAAAGGTTGAAACTGAATATATCTTTATCTTGAAGATCCCATACTTAGAAAATTTCACAAAGTTAGCTATACCAGGGGGCTACACGGTCCTTGTGATGTCACACGGTTCATGACATGGGTCGTACCCCTATACTTGGAAAAAATCTTCGTAATGAGGTTACAACACATGGTGCTTACTTAGAAAAGTCTTCCACTCTAGAGCTATATGGACGGGCACACTATCCGTGAACCTTCACACAGCCTGTAAAGGTGGTCGTGTCCTATTACTATGCTTCATACTTTGGTGTTGCAAGCTCAAGGCCATTACAGGGGCCTCCACACGGTCTGTGAAGTGTTGCACGGCCCGTGTGGGGTCCAAGTGTGATGTCCCTTAGCCCGAAACTCCACTCCAATGCCACATAGTCAAAATTAAGGCCAAGTGTTGTGTCACTTAAGGCTACACAACTCGTGTGACCTCACGCTGGTCTTGCTTGAGACGACAGTGTTCTAAATGCCGCATAACATCATCCTCAAATTCAAATTTTGGTTTTCGTATCATGGATCTTAGGTCGCGCTTTATGGCATCTCCACTCGGATTGGTTCTCGCATCCCTGTGCCTAAAAGGATGGGCGAGTTCGATTTGAGTGTTCATCGATCGGGTGGATCTATATGCTTCGGAGTGGTGAGACGAGGTCCAAATTTGTCCAAAATGAAATTCTCAAGATCTGATGAATTCATACAAAAATACAGGTCC
Source organism: Solanum clarkiae (assembly GCA_011800125.2). Taxonomy (NCBI): domain Eukaryota; kingdom Viridiplantae; phylum Streptophyta; class Magnoliopsida; order Solanales; family Solanaceae; genus Solanum; species Solanum clarkiae. The sequence goes on along the minus strand of JAABOM020069978.1, from coordinate 16,334 downwards.
TTACATCTTCTCCCCCTTAGGAACATTCATCCTCAAGTGTGGTGGAACAAGGCTTGAAAGGCTTGACTTAGAACACGAAACTCCCAAACACAAGGTACCATGCATAATTCATCATTTGAAAATCATCAAGTCATTAAAACTCATATCAAAACATATTCAAATTATTTAAAACACCTTGAAATAAATCATTTTTGTGCATATGTATGCTAGTCATGTCATGAGACTTAAGAGTGAAAGAATTAGGACTATTGAGAATAATAAGAACCTAACATCATAGGCTTGAGTAGATTGAAAAAGATAGAAGTATCGTCGCATCATACTTGATCCACTTCCCATATAGCACTTTCCACATGTTGATCCTCATTGCAAAGCCTCTTCATTTTCCCATCCAAGATCTCAAATGAAACTTCCTCATAAAACATGTTCTCCGCAACCTCAATGCCTTCCAAAGGCACAATAGCACTAGTATCACAAACCAACTTTCTCAACTTACACAACTAGAAAACCAAATGAATAAAACTCAAACCTGGTTGCAAATCCAATCCATAGACCATATTCTCAAACAGCTCCACCATCTCATAAGGATGAACATACTGAGAACTTGACTTGCCCTTCTTTCTAAAATGCATCACACCTTTCATAGGTGAGATCTTAACATACACCCCAATTACCAATATGAGACTTGTGATCCCTCTTTCCAACACCCAAATAAAATTTTTGATGACTTCGAACTATTTTCAACTTTTCCTAACTAATTACACTCTTCCCATAGCCTCCGACACTAAATCTGGGCCTATAGAAATTGTCTCATCTAACTCAAGTCATCCCACCAAAGACTTACACCTTCTACCATACAAAGCCCCAAATGGTTCCATACCAATGCTAGCATGAAAGTTATTGATGTAAACGAACTCAATAAGTGGTGGATGATCACTCCAATTAACCTTGAATTCTAATGCACAAGACTTTGGCATGTCCTCCAAAGTTTGAATTTTCCTCTCAGCTTGCTAAATGGATTGAGGATGAAAAGTGACACTGAACTTCATCTTAGTTCCAACCCCCTCTTTGAGATGATTTTCAAAGGTGAGAAGTAAGTCAGGTATCACAATCCAACATAATAAAAGTAGGCATACCTTCCAGTTAACCAACTCCAAATTACATTTGGCATTTGTTTTCAACATTGGAAGTAGTCTCGTTAACTCCAAATTACATTTGGCATTTGTTTTCAACATTGGAAGTAGTCTCAACCAATAGGAAGTGAACCGACTTAGTCATCCAGTCAACGGTACCCTAAATTGAATCAAATTATTTACATGTCTGAGGCAAATCAACCACAAAATCCATGTTTCCCCCTTCCCATTTTCAAGTAGAAATTTCAATATCTTGAGTAAAACCACTGGATCTTTGGTGTGCTAGCTTCATTTGTTGGAAATTAGGGCATTAAGATACAAACTTAGCTATATCCTTCTTCAAACATGCGACCCATACACTTCTCTCAAACTTTAGTACCTCTTAGTAGATCTAGGATTGAAAAAAAGTCTTTTCTATATTATGTACCCTTGTCATCTAACAATAAATGCAAGTTTGGTAAGTTACATGAATTGTATCTTGCATACTTGGTGCATTTAATTGTACTAACGCATATCTTGCCTACAAGATCTCACAATGCAGGAACTGAAGAATCCTTTCATCTACTATGCGACATCTACCTTGTACTTCAAGTAATACTTGTTGTGGTGAGTCCTATCTTCCAAGACAAGCCACCACCTCATCTACCTATGTTGTTCACGAACAGTATACCAACTCCAAATTACATAAATTGGAATTGTTTCCAATATTGAAGGTATTATCAACCGATAGGAAGTGAGCCTACTTAGTAATCCGGTCAATAATACTCCAAATTTAATCCAATTGCATTCGAGTCTGAGGCAAACCAACCATAAAATCCATGTTCACCTCTTCCCACTTCTAAGTAGAAATTTCAACATCTTGAGTCAAATCACTGGGTCCTTGGTGTTCTACCTTTATTTGTTGACAGCTAGAGCGTTCAGATACAAACTTGACTACATCCTTCCTCATACCATGTGACTAATACACTTATCTCAAACCTTTGCACCACTTTGTAGATCTCGAGGGAATCGAATAATGAGAGTTATGGGATTTACTCAAGATTATATCCTTAAGACCATCAACGTCTGAAACATACAATCTATCTTGGTACCGAATTACACCTCACTTTTGGAAAGTCATCTCAAGGGGGCCTTGGCACTAAGGTAAAGTCAGGTACTACTTTTCATTCTCAATCCATTAGCAAGTGGAAAGAACAATCCAAACCTTGGAGGACATGACGAGGTCTTGCATGTTAGAATTCAAGGTTGAGTGGGGTGATCATCTACCACTTATTGAGTTTGCTTACAACAATAGTCTTCATGCTAGCGTTGGTATGGCACTGTTTGGGGATCTATGTAGTAGAAGGTATAGGTCTTTTGTGGGATGGTTTGATATCAATGAGGTGACTTCTATAGGCTGTATTTAGTGTTGGAGGCTATGGAAGAGTGGAATTAGTTAGGGAAAAGTTGAAAATGGTTCGAAGTCATCAAAAGTTTTATTCAAATATTGGAAAGAAGGACCTTGAGTTTCGTATTGGTGATTGAGGTGTTTGTGGAGGTCTCACCTAGCGAGAGTTTGATGCGTTTCGGAAAGGAGGGGAAGTTACATTCTTGGTATGTAGGCACCTTATAAGATTGTTACAGTTTAGGAGTATGGCTAATAAATTGGATTTGAGCTTTATTCACCCGATTCTTCTGGTATCTATGTTGAGAAAATTGATGGGTGATCATAGTACTTTTATGCCTTGGGAAGGGGTGGAATTTGAGAAGAACTTATCTTATGAGAAAATTTTGGATAGACTAGTGAAATGGCTTCACTACAAGGGTGTGGCTTTGGTTAGGTGCTTTGGAGAAATCAACATATTGAAAGTCCTACATGGGAAGCGGAACCAAGTACAATGAAATGATACCTTTATCCTTTCCAATCTACTCAAGCCTATGGTGTTAGGTTCTTCCTATTATCAATGGTCTTAGTTAAATCTGGAGTCCCATGACTTGACATGCATACATGTGCATGAAAATAAATCCTTTTATGATGTTTTGAAATGATTTAAACACATTTGGTATGAGTTTTAATGATTTGATGATTTTCAAATGGTGAATCATGCATTGTACCTTATCTTTGGAAGTTTCATGCTCTAAGTCAAACCTTTCAAGCCTTTTTCTACCACATTGGAAGATGAATGTTCCCAAGAGGAGATGATGTGATGACCCGGGTATTATATGATTTTGTTGGAGCTTGAAATTTCATTTTTCGGAAGTTTTTGGACCAAGTGGCACTCTGAGGAGGACCCCACGACCTATGTGACGTCATATGGACCGTGTAGGGTCTGTGGAGTGGCCCTTGAACATTGTTTGGTTCTAATTGTGGGGATTAAAAACCAAGGCACATCACACTTGACCCCTCACAGTCCATGTAACACTCCACGGACCGTGTGGTAGGCCATGTGATGGTGTTGGCGTGAAGTCCCAACATTTTAAGACTAAGTGAGGTGACACGGCCCTTCACACGGCTCGTGTGATACCCCATGGGTCGTGAGGGTGCCTATATAGCCTCCAAGAAGGAAAATCTAAGTGTTTCTTCACTCTTGGCATAAGAGATTTTGTTTTATGTAGGGGGTGCTATGGGCAGTGTCACGGACTGTATGATGCCACATGGCCCATGGCCCTTCCGTGTGGGTCACTTTTGACTCAAAAATTTTCTAAAGTATAGGAATGTCCAATCTCAATATAGGTCACTCTCAAGCATTCAATTCAAGCTTATTTATGTTGTTTGAGGCCATCATGAGTCTCCTACATCAAGCCAAGTTTGAAGGAATTCCAATGACTAAGTTTCTTACAAGTACCGATAGAAGGGTCAACTTTAAATGAAAATATCTCTTAACACAAAATGAACTGGGTAGCCAACACCAATCAAATTAAAACCTCTTTGAATTAGCTTTCCAATGCACTTGGTTTCACCTTATTTAAAGTTCGGATAAAGACATTGTGCTATTTTTGTAGGACTCGTCTGTGCAGAGGTATATGCGGGATTTTCTTTTTAATTCCATTTCATTAATGGTGTTTCCATAAATTCGGTTACTTGTATTGGTCTTTTGGGATCTCCTATGCTATGTAGTGACCTTCTAAAGACCTAAAATCCTATTCAAATTATTCATACCCACTCTCTCTCATTCAAAAGACCCTCTCAAGAGTTCTTGATGATTTTTAACTTGGGAATCAAGTCACGTTCAATTCTTCATCAATTTTTCTCTTGGGTGCTCTTCATCTTGTGAACGTATGTGGGTTTGATCCTTGATTTCCTTTCAATCAAGGAGGCCCAAACTATTTTCAAGCAATTTCATAAATTTCTAACTTACTTTAAATTTTGGTTTTCAATATTATGATTCCTTAAATTCTATCAATGTATAGGTTATGTCAATCTATGGATTTTAAGTTGACTTAATTCATAAAATGATGAATTACATTGGGTTTATGAAATTATGAATATGCATGTCTCTTTTTAAGGCTTATTTATGCATGGGTGATTATATTATGATTTCAAATGTGGATTTAATTATGTTTTCACTTCACTTTCATATTATAATGTTGATTTTAGATTGAATCTTAATTACCCATATTTTCCCCACATCATTCATAGCATATGCATTCATGAACATGAGATATTTTTGAAATTATGAAGTACGTTAAGCCTAATTATGTTATATGATATGATTGTGATAAGATATTGGTTATGACAAGAATGTGATCACATACATGTCAATGATTTTTGCTTTCCTTAATCGATTTTTCCCTCTTGAGCTTATGGAAGCTAAGTTGGTAGAGTTCATCAACTTGAAACAAGGTGCTATGAGTGTTAGGGAGTATACCCTCAAGTTTAATTAACTTTCAAAGTATGCTCCTTATTTGGTGGCCGGTCCTAGATCTAGGATGAATAAGTTTGTTATGGGAGTCTCTGACTTAGTGAGTGAAGAATGTCAGTCCACCATGCTAATTAGTGACATGGACTTGTCTCGGTCGATGACCTATGCCAAGAAAGTGGAGCAGGATAAATTGAGGAAGAGAAGGGGGCATGAGGCCAAGAGGGCCCAATTTGAGGGTAAATTCCAAAAGGGTGTTGGATTTCGTCAAGTCCAAGGGTCTTCTCATACTACTAATAGGGGGTTTGCCAGTGACTTCCCTAGGACTCAAGGAGTTGGTGGTGTGGTTCCTATTGATGTGTGCCTTAAATGTGGAAGGAGCCATAGAGGCCCATGTTTGAAATCTTCTAATGCGTGCTTTGAATGTGGGGAGCTTGGTCATAAAAAGGTGGATTGTCCGAGAAATCGTGGCAATGGTTGGGGTGAAAATATTGTTCTATTGGGTAGGGGTGGTCATCAAGGTGGTGCCCCAAGGCACAACCAGTTTTATGCTCTACATGGGAGGCAAGGGGTTGGTGAGGTTCCCTATGTTGTTACTGGTATGTTGAAAATCTTTTACTTTGATGTATATGTTTTGATTGATCCATGTGCCACTCTCTCTTTTGTTACCTCTTTGTTACCCAAAAGTTCTATGTTGACCCTGAGTTGTTGCATGAGACATATGAAGTGTCTACTCCTATTGGTGCCTCTATTATTGCTAGGAAAGGTTATAGAAGTTTTCCTATTCGCATTTTGCATAAGTTGTTACCCTGTGATCTTGTTGAATTAGACATGGTAGATTTTGATGTCATTCTTGGGATGGATTGGTTGCATGCCCACTATGCTTCTATAGATTGTAGAACCCGTAGGGTCAAATTCCAATTTCTAAATTCATTGAGTGGGAAAGACAAGATATGGTGATCAAGGGTAGATTCCTTTCTTGCATCAAAGCAAGTATGTTAATTTCTAAGGGGAGTCATTACCATCTAGTGAGGGTTAAAGATATGTATTCCAAATTCCCTTCCATAGAGTCGGTTACGGTTGTAAATGAGTTTCTTGATATCTTTCCAAATGACCTTCTCGGTGTTCCTCCACAAAAGGAAATAGATTTTGGTGTATACCTCCTCCTCGATACTCAAACTATCTTTATTTCCCCTTACCATATGGCCCTAGCAGAGTTGAAGGAGTTAAAGGAACAATTGAAAGATTTGTTGAAGAAGGAATTTATTAGACCTAGCCAACCACCTTGGGGTAGTCAGTGTTGTTTGTGAAAAAGAAGGATGGGTCACTTAAGATGTGTATTGACTACCGACAACTAAATAGGGTCACTATAAAGAATAGATATCCTCTTCCAAGGATTGATGATTTGCTTGACCAATTGCAAGGGGCTAGCTATTTCTCTAAGATTAATCTTCGGTCCGGGTTTCATCAAGTGTAGGTAAGGGAGTGTGATATTCCCAAGACGACCTTCCGGACTAGATGTGGGCATTATGAGTTCATTATGATGTCTTTTGGGTTGAACAATGCACCGGACATCATCATGGACCTAATGAATAGGGTCTTCAAACCCTACCTTGATTTCTTTGTTGTAGTCTTTATTGATGACATTTTGATCTATTCACATAGTAAGGAGGAGCATATGGGGAATTTAAGGGTTGTGTTGCAATGATTGAGTGAGGAGAAATTGTATGCCAAGTATAAAAAGTGTGAATTTTGGTTGGAAGAGGTTGCATTCTTGGGTCATTTGGTGTCGGGGGATGGTAATGAGGTGGATCCTAAGAGACCGATGTCATTAGAAATTGTCCTAGACCATTGACCCCGTCGAATATTAGGAGCTTCTTGTGCCTAGCAGTATTATAGGAGGTTTGTGAATGGGTTCTCCTCCATTGCTACCCCTATGACAAAATTAACTCAAAAGAAGGTTAAGTTTGTGTGGACCGATGAGTGTGAGGGGAGCTTCCAAATGTTGAAAGATAAGCTTGTGTCTGCCCCAATATTCACTACCGGATTGACTAGAGGGATTTGTTGCATATTGTGACGCTTCTAGAGTAGGATTGGGTTGTGTGCGAATGCAAAGTGGTAAGGTCATAGTCTATTCTTCTAGACAACTCAAGATGCATCAAAGGAACTACCTACCCATGATCTAGAGCTAGTTGTCATTGTGTTTGCATTAAAAATTTGTCATCATTACTTGTATAAGGTGCATGTGGATATGTTCACCGAACATAAGAGCCGCCAATATGTCTTCACTCAAATAGAACTCTACTTATGACAAAGAAGATGGTTAGAACTTCTTAAAGACTATGATATGAATGTGCACAATCATACACGTAAGGCAAATGTCGTGGTAGATGCTTTGGGTAGGGTGTCTATGGGCAGCCTAGCTCATGTTGATGGTGGTGATAAAGAAATAGATAGGGTGGTGCATCAATTGACTAGGTTGGAGGTTAGGATGGAAGAGGTTGGTGATGATGGTATTGTTGTTGTTGATGGGTCTAAGTCTTCATTGGTTGATGAGGTGATAGCAAAACAATATCTTGCTTCCTCCTTGCTTGAATTGAAGGCCTTGGTGAAAGAGGACAAAGTAGAGGTTCTCTCCCAAGGGGGAGATGGTGCCCTTAGGTACCAAGGTAGGTTGTGTGTACCTTGTGTTGGTGGTTTGAGGGAGAAAATCCTTGTTGAGGCCCATAATTCTTCTTATTCTATCTACCCCGGTTCCACCAAAATGTATATAGACTTGAGGGATGTGTATTGGTTGGAAGGCATGAAGAGGGACATTGCTAAATTCGTTTCCGGTTGCCATAGTTGTCAACAAGTCAAAACCGAACATCAAAGATCAGGTGGCCTAATCCAAGATATAAAGATTCCTACATGGAAGTGGGAGGTGATTAATGTGGGTTTTGTGGTTGGGTTGCCTAAGACTAGAAAAGGTTTTGATTTCATTTGGGTTGTGATTGATAGGATGACAAAATTGGCTCATTTTCTATTGGTTAAGAGCACTTATGGGGCTGACGGGTATGAAAAGTTGTACATCCATGAGTTAGTGAGGTCACATGAGGTTTCTTTGTCCATCATATCAAATCATGGGGCACAATTCACTTCAAACTTTTGGAGGTCTTTTCAAATGGGTCTTGGTACAAAAGTTCACCTTAGTACGGCCTTTCACCCTCGAATGGATAGCCAAGCCGAAAGAACCATTCACACACTTGAGATATGCCTAGGGCTTGTGTATTGGAGCTTAATGGTAGTTGGGATGACCATCTTACATTGATTGAGTTTTCCTACAACAATAGCTATCACTCTAGTATGACTCCTTTTGAGGCTCTTTATAGGAGACATTGTGGATCACCGGTTGGTTAGTTTGAGGTTGGAGAGGTGGCTTTTTTGGGACCAAATCTGGTCATGGATGCTCTTGAGAAGTTTATGATGACTGGGAGAGATTGAAGACGGCACAAAGTCATCAAAAATCCTATGCCGATGTGAGAAGAAGAGACCTTGAATTCAAAGTGGGTGATTTGGTCTATTTGAAAGTTTCTCCAATGAAAGGTGTTGTCCGTTTTGGTAAAAAAGGAAGTTGAGTCCAAGATATGTTGGTTATGAGGTGATAAAGAGGGTTGGCAAGGTAGCTTATGAGTTGAAGTTTCCTGGTGAAATGAATTTTGTTCAGTCGATGTTCCGTATCTCTATGTTGAGAAAATGTGTTAGGTGATCCTAATGCTATTATGCCTCTTGATGTTATTGGCATTATTGACATAACTTGACTTATGAGGAGACTTCAGTTCAGATTTTGGATAGGCAAATGAAGAGATTGAGGAACAAGGAGGTGGCATCCGTTAAAGTCCTTTGGAGGAACCAATAAGTCGAAAGTGCTACATAGGAGGCCGAAGCAGATATGCAAAAGTGGTGTCCTTATCTTTTCCACTCCACTTAAGCCTAAGCTACTAGCACTAAGTCTGTTATGTGATTTCAAGTCTCATGTTTCAGCCCCAATGTCATTCACATGCATTTATGTTTAAGTTGGCAAATTTATGATGATTTTACCCTTATGTTGATATTCTGAAAATGGTGTTTTAAATATAATGTTTCATTCTCATTGGGGCTGATTTGTTTATGATCACTCTTGTCTTGTACGTCTATTTTACATTCAAGAAGGAATGTTCCCATGGGAGAGATATTGAAACGACCCCAAAAAGTTCCCGAAAATGTGCCTCGGGATGCCTGAAATTTTAAATTCCATGTATCTCAAAATCCATACGCGATATCAAAAATCTGACTTCATATTCTTGTTTAGGGGGTCAAAATCAGGGGGAAATAGGTCTAACCTTGATTTAAGAGAAAAAAAATTAGCAATTATGATTTTTCAAGTGACAAATTCCAGTGAGCATCCTTTGCCTCTGGCACAACGCGCCAAGGCCATGCAAATGAAGAGAAGTTGTCTCTGCATCCTCTCTACAACGTGGAAAGTTGTATTTTTCTGTCCAGTGATTTTCTATACGGTCCAAGTCTTTTAAGTCTTGGGCCTAAAAGTTCCCAAGCGTGCTTTTACCTATACTCAGCCATTTTTCACCCTCATATCACCCTAAACATTCCCTAATATTCACTCAAATACTTGGCCATATTTTTCACTCCCAAATTCAAGTCTCAAAACCCTTATCCAGAATTAAGGATTTCCTTCAAGCTTCAAGCCTCCATTTAAAATCTTTATCAAGAGCTTCCTCATAGCTAAGGTATGTAGGTTTTAGTCATTGGGTCATTCCACCCATGGTTCCCTAATCTCTTTTTTACTCAATTTACATGTTTTAAAGTTGTTTTTACCATTGAGTTTACTAGTATGAACATGTCTATGAACTATGTTAAAGTTATGTAAAGTTGTGACTGTTTTGCTACATTTTGAGCCATAAATCTTGAGTGTATTGTAAGATTTGATGAGGGTTTTTGATGTATCTTGCTTGAGGGTGTTGCAAGGTGTTGATTTATGATTTTACAATGGATTTTCATGCATGATTTTGTCTCTATATTTCATGGTTTTATATTAGCATTACACACACACTAAGTGTTTGATAAAATATCCGGATGTGTTTTCTTGAGGAATTAAAGGTCTAAAGCAAGAGATATGATATGATTGATGTTATGAGGTTGAAAGACGCTTATGTATATGATATAATCTATATAAAGTGTTGCATTAGACCATGCCCGATCTGGGGGGACTAAGAGCCCGGATACCCTTGTCGAGGGGTTTGTACCTTGATAACTGAGGTGGGGGTTTGTACTCATCAACCATGTGAATGGTCTATTCTTCGCCACCAGGGTGCTAAGGTGAAATTATCATCAACCATGTGAGGTATTTGTACCACACCACCAGGGTGATGGGGTGAGACCATCATCAACCACCAAGGGGTTTGTACTTTTGAAATCTAGCTTGGTCTTTTCTACACATATGGTATACTACATGAGCATAAGTTACTTAAGCATGTTTTACTTGAGCATTAGTTATTCAATCCATATTGTTATATGATGTCTATTGCCTATTGTTATGCACTTTGACTATGATACCTATCTCTTGTTGCATTGCATCCTACATACTTAGTACATTCAAATCTACTAACGCATACTCTTACCTACATGATATCACCATGTAGGAACCGGATCCCAAGTTGATCATCCTCCTCCTCCGTGTGGCTAGTTCGGTACTACTCAAGCTAGTTGGTGAGTCCTCCATATCAGGGACCTTAGTCTATGTTTGTCTTATCATGTACTGAGACACTCTTCTTTATTTTCTACTTTGACTATGAGGGTGAGCCCAGTTGCTTTGTCTTGGCCCCCTCTCTTATCTCTGTATTATAGGTGTTTGTTAGACATGTTATATATCTACAATATGAGCTTTGACTGTTTTTCTCTTGATTATGATGTTATGCAAGCTTTCCCTCTAGCCCCTTCGCCCCTATTCTTACTCTTTATGTCTTTTACATGCTTCAGTGACCAATGATGTGTAATGATAAGTTAAGACGTTTGTTTGGAGTTCCTTCGGGTTTTCCTATTTGATGTGTCATATCTACTTCCTAGGCTTGGGTCATGACATTGAAGGACCAATTGAGGGAAGTGAAGTTGTATGCTAAGTATGAGAAATGTGAGTTTTTGTTGCAAAAGGTTGCCTTTCTAGGTCAAGTGGTGCCGGGGGATGGTATTATGATGGATCCCAAAAAGATGAAAGCAATTAAAAATTGGCTTAGACCTTTGACTCCATCGAATATTAGAAGTTTCTTGGGCTTAGTGGGTTATTTTATCGATGGTTTATGAATGGGTTCTCTTCTATTGTTTTTCCTATGACTAAGTTGACTCAAAAGAAGGCTAAATTTGTCTGGGCTGATGGGTGTGAAAGGAGTTTCTAAACTTTGAAAGATAAGCTTGTCTCCGCTCCTATCGTGTCACTACCGAAAGGGTTAGAAGGGTTTGTTGTGTATTGTGATGCCTCAAGAATCGGTTTGGGTTTTATTTTGATGCAAAGTGGTAAGGTGATAACCTCTGCTTCTAGACAACTTAAGGTACATGAAAATAATTATCCTACCCATGTTCTTGAACTGGCCGTCGTGGTTTTTGCTTTGAAAATTTGGCATCATTATTTTATAGGTGCTTGTTGATGTGCTTACCGATCATAAGAGTCTCCAATATATGTTCACTCAAAAGGACCTCAACACATGACAAAGAAGATGGTTAGAACTCCTTAAAGATTATGATATGAGTGTGCATTATCACCTGGTAAGGCCAATATTATGGTCGATGCTTTGAGTAGGATGTCTATGGGTAGCCTCGCTCATGTTAATGATAGGGAGGGCAAAGAGGTGGCTAGAGAGGTTCATCGGTTGGCTAGATTGGGGGTTAGGTTGGAAGGGGTTGATGATGGTGGTATGGTGGTTGTTGATGGTTCAAAATCTTCCTTGGTTGATGATATAAAAGCAAGGCAAGATCTTAAACCCTCCTTGGTAGAATTGAAGGCCTTGGTGTGAGATGGCAAGGTGGACGTTTTCTCCCAAGGAAGAGATAGTGCCCTTAGGTACTAAGGTAAGTTATCTGTGCCTAGTGTTAATGGCTTGAGAGAGATGATTCTTGATGAGGCTCATAATTCTTCCTATTCTATTCACCCCTGTTCTACAAAAATGTATAGAGATTTGAGGGATGTGTTTTGGTGGGGAGGTATGATCAAAGACATTGCTAAATTTCTATCCATTTGCCAAAGGTTGGGTGTCCTAACCCAAGATGTAGAGATTCTTACTTGGAAGTGGGAGGGAATCAACATTGATTTTGTGGTTGGGTTGCCTAAGACTAGAAAGGGTTTTGATATTATTTGGGTTGTGGTTGATAGAATGACAAAGTTGGCTCATTTCCTACCAGTTAAGACTACATATGGTGCCAAAGAGTATGCTAAGTTGTACATTCATGAATTGGTTAGTTTTCATGGGGCGCCCTTGTCTATCATATCGGATCATGATACTCAATTCTCTTCTCACTTTTGGAGGTACTTCTGAAGAGGTCTTGGTACCAAGGTTAAGCTTAGTATGGCCTTTTACATTCAAATGGATGGCAAAGTCGAAAGAACTATCCAAACTCTTGAGGATATGCTTAGATCTTGTGTTTTGGAGTTTAAGGGTAGTCGGGATGATCACCTTCCAATGATTGTGTTTGCTTACAATAATAGCTATCATTATAGCATTGGTATGGCTCATTTTGAAGCTCTCTAGGGTAGACATTATAGGTCCTGGTTTAAAGTAGGGGAAATGGCTCTGTTAGGACCGGATCTAGTCATGGAGGCTATGTAGAAGGTAAGGTTGAAAAAAGCCCAAAGTTGTCAAAATTCATATGCTTTTGTGAGGAGAAAGGATCTTAAATTTAGAGTTGGTGATTGGGTCTATTTGAAGGTTTCACCCATGAAGGGTGTGGTTTGTTTTAGTAAGAAGGGAAAATTGGGTCTAAGATTTATGGGTCCTTATAGGGTGTTCAGAAGGATTAGTAAAGTGTCCTATGAGTTGGAGTTGCCTAATGAAACAGGCTTGGTCCATCCAGTCTTCCATGTGCCGACGTTGAGGAAGTGTGTGGGTGTCCCTAGAGATATTTTGCCTCTTGATGTTGTGGGTGTTGTTGAAGACAATTTGACTTATGAAGAGGTTTTGGTAGAAATTTTGGATAGACATGGGAAGACGTTGAGGAACAAGGATGTTGCTTCCATCAAGGTTCTTTGGAGAAATCACGAAGTTGTAAGTGCTAAATAGGAAGCCGAGGCGTACTACAAAAGCGATATCCCCATTTATACCATTCTACTCAAGCCTAAAGTACTAATCTAAGTCCCCTATGTGATTTTAAGTCTTAAGTTTCAGCCGTCATGTCATTTGCATGCATTCATTTTTAAATTGATAAGTTCATGGTGATTTTGCCACTTATGTTGAGATTTTTGAAATGATGTTTAAGTGCATCATTGCATTCTTGTGTGGGCTAAAATTATCTTGCTTACTTCTTTTACATATGTTTCTTTAATATTCAGGGACGAATATTCCCAAGGGGGAGATATTGAAATGACCCCGAAAAGTACCCGAAAATGTGCCTTAGAAATGCCCATAATCGTAATTTTCATATATCTCAAAATTCGTACGTGATATCAAAAATTCAACTTCATATTCTTGTTAAGGGGTCAAAATTTAGTGGAAAATGGGTATAACCCAAATTTTAGAGGACCTGTAGCAACGATTTTGCTAATTTTGCAATTCCAGTAGCAGTCTGCGACTGCTCCACGACGCGGACCTATCGCAAAGCAGTGTATTTTGTTGCCTATTTTTTTATATCAGCCTAAGGCTTTGGGGTCTTGGGCCTAGGCTTTCCTATGCATAAAAACGCCTATGGTTAGTTATTTTTCAGCCTCATATCATTCAAGACATTCCTCAATGCTCTCTCAAACACTTAGATAAATATTTCACTCAAAATTCAAGTGCCAAATCTCATTTCGGATCTTAAGAAATTCACCCAAGTTCAAAGTTCTTATCTCAAACTTCATCAAGGAATTCTCCAAAGTTGAGGTATGTGGGTTTCAAGCATTGGGTCCTTTCACCTATGGTGCCTAACCTTCTTTTTTACATAAATTGTATGTTTCTAAGTTGATTTACTTATGAATCTTACTTATTATGAATTTTACTATGAATTATAATGGGGTTTCATTAAAGTGTGACTGTTTAAGCATGTTTTGGGCTATGAATCTATGATTTACTTTGAGATTTGATGAAGGGTTTCAATGTTATTGCATGAGGGTATTACCAAGTGTTTTGGGTTGATTTACTTCAATTTTTCTTGCATGATTTCACTCTTGAATTGCATGATTTTGTATTAGCATTACACACCCACCAAGTGTTTCATAAAATATCTTATTTTGGATTTTTGAGCTATTGATGATCTATTGTATGATCTATAACTTGAATGACTTTAAAGGATGAAAGGAATGTTTATATGAGTTATTTCCATGAAAAATACTTATAGTATTATGAGTTGACCATACCTAGTTGAGGAGGGATAAATTTCCTCAACCATCTTGATGGAGGGTGGTATGCCCATTAACCAACTGGGGGGTTGATTCCTCAATCACTTGGGACGGGGGTGGTCATGCCTCAACCAATTGGGGGGTTGATTCTTCAATCACTTAGGATGGGGGTGGTTATGCCGTCAACCAATTAGGAGGTTGGTTCCTCAATCACTTGGGACGGGGGTGGTCATGTCTTCAATCAATTGAGGTGTTGATTCCTCAATCACTTCCAAGGTGTGGTCTACCTTGGATTCCAAGTACTAAGTTTGCTTGGTTTATGATGATGTTCTCTTCCTACACATGTAGTACGTTAGATATAAGTATGTTTTACTTCAAGCATCATTCATACATGTCATATTATTATTATCCTATCCATTGCTTATGATATCGCATTTCGCCTATATTACCTATCTCTTATTGCATTGCATCCTACATACTTAGTACACTCAAACATACTAATATATACTCTACGCCTACATGATGTTACTATGTAGGAATCGAAGCCCCACTTGATCATTCTCCTCCTCCACGTGGCTAGTACGATTTATCTCAAAGCAAGTTGGTGAATCCTTAACTCTGAGGACGTGTTTCTCTTGATTTATGATATGTATTGGCTCTTCTTATGTTGGAAATTTGTCACCATGAGGGTTAGCACAGATATTGTCTTGGCCCCCAATCCTATCTATGTATTAGAGGTGATGTTGGAACCTTATGACATGTTAATGTTGTACTATCGGCTTGTTATGCTTCTATGGTATCAAAGATGTCCCTTAGCCCTGTATTTCCCCTTTTTCTATCTATTGTTGATGTATAATTGCTTTCGCGACCAAGGATGTGTAATGATATGCTAAGAGGCTTATTTGTGATTCCTTTGGGTTCCCCATTCATCGTGTCACTTCTAGGGCCTAGGCTTGGGTCGTGACACATATGGAAGGTTGCTTTATATGAAATGGTAGGCCCATAAGGTTAAGAATAATATGATTTTGTGAAAATCCTATTCGAAATGGGAGGCTCGTAAGGAAAGGTTACTTCATACGAAATGGGAGGCCCGTAAGGTGAAGTACAGTTTACCATTCGCAAGTAGACTACCTCTGTACAGATAAGGGGTAATCATCAGGATTCTAAGTAATAGCTTGCTCTATCTTACTTATGTCAGTTGATGTCACATCCCTACTATATCTGAGCATCATTTGCATTTCATGCATCATGAATTTCATAGCATCTTGTTATATTATATTCCTTGCTATATATATTTTTTTTTATATTATGAGCTCTTGTCATCTAATATTGTATGCAGGTTTTGGTAATTTACATGCATTGCACCCTACATACTTAGTATATTCAAACGTACTAACACATACTTTTGCCTATATGATCTCACCAGTTAGGGACCAGAGATTTCTTTCATCCACCGTTCAATGGCTAGATCGGATTTGGAGATATTTGTTGTATTAAGTCATATCTTCCAAGGACAAGCTACCATTCCTCTACCTTAAGTTGCTTTTGTTTATGTTATCTATACTTTGAGGGTGAGCCCAGAACATGTGTTGGCCCCCATCCTATCTTATGACTAGAGGCATTATTGGATATCTTGTAGACTTTCGTCGAATCTATGTGTTTTTGTTGTATTTGAACCTTATGATCATGGCTATCTTTTAGATATTGCTATCATGGATTGATTATGGGAATTATGATATATATATATATATATATATATATATATATATATGTGTGTGTGTGTGTGTGTGTGTGTGTGTGTGTGTGTGT